>CAUYRT010024835.1:0-25883 GCA_963574885.1 Lepilemur ruficaudatus
ATTTCTGTTTCTAAAAGGCTATTGTTATATATAATCTTTCTTTTTTTCAAGCTGCTATTTTTTTTCATTATGATATATACAATTGACCTTTGAACAACATGGGGGTTGGGGAGCTGACCCCCCACATAGGTGAAAATAAGCATATAACTTTGACACCCTCAAAGCTTAACTCCTAATAGCCTACTCTTGACTTGAAGCCTTACCAGTAACATAAACAGCCTAGTAACGTATTTTATATGTTTTATGCTGCATTTTTACAATACAGTAAGCTAGAAAAAGAAAATGTTATTACGAAAATCATAAAAAAGAGAAAATATATTTATTATTCATTAAGTGGAAGTGGATCTCACCATAAAGGTCTTTATCTTCATCATCTTCATTTTGAATAGGCTGAGGCGGAAGAACAAGAGGAGGGGTTGGCCTTGCTGTCTCAGAAGTGTCAGAGGTAGAAGAGGCGAAGGAGGTGGAAGGGAAGACAGGAAAGGCAGGCACATCTGGTGTAAATTTTATTGCAAAACAATCACATAAAAGCGGACCTGTGCAGCTCAAACCAATGTTGTTCAAGGGTCAACTGTGTAACAAAAGAACTGAAGACAGATAATCAAACCAGTGCATATACACGCATGTTAACAGCAGAACTAGTCTCAACAGCTAAAGGTGGAAACAACTTATGTCCATCAGTTGACAGATAGATAAACAGAATATGACATAGGCATACAATGAAATACCATTTAACCAAAGAAAGAAAATACTGAAACATGCTACCACATGGGTATGAGACTACATTGTTAAGAAGCCTGACACAAAAAAATCTACATATTGTAGGATTCCATTTATGAGATATAACCGGAATACGTAAATCCGCAGAAAGAGCATGCTGATGGTTGGTTCCCAGGGGTAGGAGGAGAGTGGAAAACGGGGACGAATTGCTTAAGCAAAGACACTTGACTTTGGACTGATAGAAATATTTCGGAACTAGATAGGTTGGTGATTGCACAACACTGTACATGTACCAAATGTTACTGAATCGTTCACATTAAAATAAGTTTTCTAAAATTAAAATTTGAAAATATTTAAAAATAAGTACAAAAAGTAATGTAGAAGATTATAAACAAGTTTTTTTTTTTTTTTTTTTAGTTATTACTGTCTTAGGGATTTTAGGAAGACAGTATTAAATTAAACAAACTCTTAAACTGGAAAACTTTTTAATGCATAACCAGTTCTTTGGTGCTTAAAGCATGTTTAGTTGATGGATGTTACTGAGATACTGGCAATTCCTGACACTCTTGAGTGACAACATGACGTGAGCCAGAGGTTGAAATCAATTTCAGTATGTCAATGTTGGTACTTCTTGTGAAATTTTATTTTTGTAAGAGTAATATTTTTCTATGTATTTTAGACTTATAAAAATATAAAACCAGAGAAAACAAAGGGAAAAGGCTTTAATCTTTATAGAAGAAATGAATAGCACCAAAACATTATGTATGCTTTATTTATGAAAATAATATTATTTTAAATTATATCTCTGCTAGACAGAATGAATTTATAATTTGGATATTTTAAAAGCTACAATTAAAATAATCTAAGGAGGTACCAAACTTTAAGGCACTTAAAATCAGATGCTCAAACAATACCTTAAATTAAGTCTATAATTGGACTGTTTCTCCACGAAAGTAGATTTTTACTAATACAAAAGATATTCCATGTGTTATTTCACTAGCCTAGGTGGTATGTTCTTAATCTTTTATCACCTTTTCCCCCACTATTATCAGAAAAGACAAAATAAAAGAGAGGGACTATTGTTTCAGGACATAAAACTATTCACATTTTACATCTTGAAATTAAAGTGTTAGCAGCTATTCTAGCATTATTAGCATACACATAGGAGAGAGGCTATGTCTGAATGTAGCTATTTGGGGATTATGTTCACAGGTATGATACAGAGTCTCTAAAGAATATACAAAAAGTGGCCGGGCGCTGTGGCTTACGTCTGTAATCCTAGCACTCTGGGAGGCCCAGGCAGGAGGATCACTCCAGATCAGGAGTTCGAAACCAGCCTGAGCAAAAGTGAGACCCTGTCTCTACTAAAAATAGAAAGAAATTAATTGGCCAACTAAAAATATATAGAAAAAATTAGCTGGGCATGGTGGCACGTGCTTGTAATCCCAGCTACTTGGGAGGCTGAGGCAGGAGGATTGCTTGAGCCCAGGAGTTTGAGGTTGCTGTGAGCTAGGCAGATGTCACAGCACTCTAGCCCGGGCAACAGAGTGAGACTCTGTCCCCTCACCTCAAAAAAAGAATATACAAAAAGTAATAATTCAAAGACAAATCAACACACCACACCTACAAGTAATGAGGAAGAAGAAAAATAGACAATTTATGATCAGAAATTTATATAGTTAGAAAAAAAATTCATGACACTGAAATGATATGATAGTTAAGGTGTCCATCTTTCTGCACGGATGAAGACAGTTTCTTCTCATCTCTATTGTTCTTTATTGCTGCAATTCCTTCGCCACTCATAAAGTTCTAACACTGTCTTTTCTCTTTGCCTGGCTAATATTTTAAGCCATTGAATAAGTAAATTTAATTAATCTTTTTTTAATTTCTACTTTTTAAAAATTTTCATTTTGAAAGTTATTTGTTTTGAGTAATCTCATTTTTCTCCCTGAAACACAAAGTCAGGCAAAGATGAAACCCAAGGCTGGCTGTTCATGGCTCCTACCAAGTGTCAGACATTGGGTCATATCTGACTCCAAGAAGGAGTGATGCAGAGGGCATTCAGATTCAATACTTCGCGGGTTCGAGGTGTCAACTGGGGCAAACATCAAGACTTAAAGTTCTTAAGCTGAGTATTATGAATTTAAAAATATAACCGGATATCCAGGGAAAGGAATACATGATTAATATGAGCCATAAGTCCTGAGATGGGGCACTCTATCAGTACCAGGGTGGACTGTGCAAATCACATAAAGAATCAGGTGAAATTATCAATGCTTCAACTGGGGTGGGGGGGTTGTAAAGGTATGTCACGAAAGGCAGAGGAGATAAGTCTAGATCAGATTTATAGATGGCTTGTAAGAGAATATGTCCAATATGTCCACCAAAGTATTGTTCCAAGGTGTGCAGCCTGCTCTTTGGGCCATGATCTGCTCAAGTCTGCAAGGTCTACCTGCCTAGGTGGCAGCTGGAGTTTGTTACAGCACTGACCATTATGTTCTGCCTCACTGTAGATGACCTCAATCATGCAAAGGGTTTCACTGGGCCAAGGACAAAGTATGCAGTGAATACTGGTAAATAATTGTGATGGCCACAGAAAGCCACAGGGTTTTTCATTTCTGTGGCCCTATCATCCAGCCCTGACCACACAAGAAAGCATCCACCCTCCAATGGGTACGTTTCAACTTCTAAGATACTTAGCGCCCAGAAGGGCTCACTAGATTTAGTGGCCTTTAGTAGGTGTATTTTCTGGCTAAAATGTACTTTAGAATTTTGAGTGAAGTTGAGTTGGAGAGGTTAGTGACCTATGCCTTGCACTAGGGCAGTAGATATAACCCAAACAAAGTCCACCTGGAAGAAAAACTACTGGCAAGGTGTGTCCTAGTTTTGCTGTTTGTTTTGTGCTAGAATTCTGTACTTATAAGCAAGGTGATTTCTACGTCTAAGAGGCATAAATATAAAGTGACTATTCTCTTTGTTGTGATCTGTGTGGGCAGGGTGAAGTTGTTGAGTGGGGAAGGAAAAATCCACATGCACGGTAGCAGAGGCCAGTTCGTGCGGCCGCTCAGCCAGGTGCTCGTTTCTGCTGACCAGTCACAAAGCTACTCTCGCTCACTTACCTGCCTAGAACTTGGCTTCACACTCCAGGTCTCAGCTTAATTCTTGTTCCTCTCTACTGTAATATGTTTGCAGAATAAATTTTACAACTCTAGAATTTTGTTTTTGTTTTCTTTTGCAATAGTTCATCTTTATCACTCACTCATTCCTGAACTGTTATCCATGGCAGGTCTGTCTTGGTCACCACTTGATTCCTTGACCTCAGCAAGGACCCTGGCAAGGGCAAGGGGCTCCATAAGCAGGAGGCAGCTCCCACTTGTGTGGGTGGGGGTTAGGAAGGATCCCAGGAAGTGTGGTTCTCACAGTAAAAGAATCCAAGAATCTTGCTCATGACTCACTGTTGACTTCACTATTTTCTACACAGGTGTTTGACAGAGAAAGGATACATTTATTTGGGGAGATGAAAAATATTTTATCAACAATTCTCCAGCTGAATTATGAAGCTGTTGGACATGTTAAAACCTTTCTTGTCTTGAATTTATAATTCAAATCTAGATAGAGTGCATTTACCAAGCCATTCGTACTTATTTTGTATAACCAGAGGGGACAAAATTAATTTTGACAGTATTTTTACAGTAAAGAAATGGCTTGTTCTATTCTTTCTTTTACATAAACTCTTAAACACAGCTTAACATACAGACAGAAACAAATGTAAATCATAACTATACAGCTTCATGAACTTCTGCAAAGTAAATACACCAATGAAACCGCACTTCTATGAAGAAACAGAACATAAGTATTGTCCCAGATCTTCTAGTATCTCCACTCAAAAATTGCCACTATCATCACTGTTAACACCATATATGATTTTACCTGTTTTTGTGCCATATGTAAATAGAGTTATACAGTGTGTTCTCTTCAGTTCTTGACTTATTTTGTCAGCATTACATTTGTGGGACCTATCCTGTTGTTCTATTCAGCAATAGTTTGTGCATTTTTCTAGCTTTAGCATATTCCATTTTCTGAATATATAAGAATTAATTTTTGAACTAATTTATTTATTCCACTTTTGATCTACTATATACTACTGATTCAGTTTTTAGCTAATATGAAGATTACTGTTTAGAGTATTGTTACACATTTATTTCTGTGAACCTATACATTCTTTTCTATTGGTGGGTACATCTATTGGTGTGTATATGTATTGGTGTTTATTGATATATCTATTCTATACATTTATAGATTTTGTATCCATGAAGGGAAATGAGATTGTTTGGATTTAAAGTTTAGAGATTTATCTAGAAGCTAGATCTCTAGTCCATATAAAAATTATATTTCTTTGTAACAGAGGTTTTACAAGAAAGTATTTTAAATATTCACTACTGCTTTTCTAGTGACTGTTTATCCAAGTATCCCTTTACCTTGGCACGTGAGGCTTCTATGATCTGCCTATGTTGCTTTCTGGTTTTTCCTACCTTTCTCACTAAGCTGCAGCTATAATACATTGTGAGTGTGTGTGTGTGTGTGTGTGTGTGTGTGTGTGTGTGGTTTCCCGAGCACACTACGCTTGCTCCTAGTTCAGAGTATTTGCACATGCTCTTCCCCTTGTCCGAGAACATTCCCCACGCCCATATTCTCACTTGCCTGAACATCTTCCCAGCTGTGAAAAGTCAGACAACCAAACCATTCACAGCAAAGTCCATCCATCTCCCTTCCCGAGCTCTTGCTCTCCTGCTACCCCAGTTTATTTTATCTGTAGCTGGCATTACCTTCATAATTTATTCATCTTCTTGTCCATCATATCTCCCCACTCATAACCTAGAATTTGGACTCTGTGAGAGCTACAAATGTGTTTGCATTCATCAGAGCGGCTATCACTGCTAGAGAGCAGGGTGCGATTCAGAGAAGTTGTAGTTAAATACTTACGTGGGGCTTCTTTACCATGTACCTGCCTAAAACTTTTAATACGTTAATGTTCATAAGGAAACTGTACGTGTAGCATTAATAAAACATAGTAGACCAAAGAAATCTGCCTCCTCATGTCTACCTGCACCCCTTTATAATGTATCTTCTAGATATTTCAACCATAGTGTTTCCTGGAACATAGTTGAAGAAATAGATTATTTTTAATTAAAACAATATTACTGTGTCATATGTCTGTTATTTTTAAGAATTCATTAAATATAAAAATAAATTTTATGTTTCATAGTTATTCATAGGGTTTATAAGAATACTGAAGGAAGTATATTTATATTTTAATGCATAAATGGCCTTATAATTACGAGTTTTAAATATTTATAGAAAATAGCATTTCATAAACATTAAGTTATGCAATTTTCTACATCTGTTGGGGTTTTATACAAATCAAGTTGTGATAATTAGCACCTGAGCTAGTCAACATTCAAAATCAAAAACTAAAATAACCAAAGAGAACCATAATTTTCACTACACCTGGAAAACCAAAGAGCTGCTCACTCACGTGTTTCCTCTGCCGTGGTTATTCACGTGCTGCATGTTCCACTAGGAGAGGTTATGAATAAATCAGCTTAAATTTGAAGATTAAATACAAATAAAATCTTATCTTTTTTTGAACACTTAGATGTGCCACGCACTGTGATAAATTTATTTAACATAGTTTACATTTTAATGCTGAAACATTTCCTATTATCAGCCCCACTCTCTTTAAAAGACAACTTGAAGAGAGAGTTTAAGAAATTTGTCCGACTTCACCCAGCTTGCAATGTTCAAGTCTGGGTTAGAGTCCCTCCAGTCTCCAGCAGGGACTGTCTCCAAGCCGTCCCAGCTCCCAGTCGATACGCACGTGAATTCCTGATTCAGCAGGTCTGCGATTCTCCATTCCCCACGAGCTCCCTAGTGAGGCTGAGGATGCTGCCAGTCCAAGGACCACACATTGAACAACAAGGGTCCACTGTAGCTTCTCTCTATTTGAAAATGGCAATTGTTATATTTGTGAGGCTTTGGAGTATCCTAAGTGATTCACTGTAGCTCTTACAATATTAAAGAAAGGAAAAATACGTTAACTGCTTAAAACAAAATCATTTTGTATTTTTACTGTATAAAGAGCCCACATTTTCTTGGGACATAGTTTATGAGATTTGGGAGATTATTTTACTCTCGTATCTTTACAGACGTTTTAAGACTGCACTCATCATAGGATGGTTGCATCATTTGGACACTGCACAACTATATACAGTGCTTTCCAAATTTCCTTTGGGAAAATTCTCCTTTCTCACCTTGTCTGGTTCTGATAGGACTTCCAATAATCACACTTCATTAGCGTGTAATAATTACTTATCCGCAGGTGTCCTTGTGACTCACTCAGAGAGAGTAACACAGAGGACAAAATTGTTTTGTTCAGGAGTCACCAAGCCCTGATGACGCAACCCTGCAGGTGTGTGTAGCCATTTCCGTTCTCCTGCACTCCTGTGCCCCACTGGACCACGTGTAGATGCAGTCAGGGAAAATGAGACTGTCAAAAGAAAAAGAGGGAAACAATCTGAACTAAGATCCTAGGTAATGTGGGAGAGAGGGTAAGAGAATGTACTGGGATCCCTCACATCTGGATTCTCTGAAGACGCCATATTCCCCAGTTTTCCAGTTTTCAGAATGAGCTAGGGTGAAGGGTTCAAGGTGGCTGAGGAGATGCAGTGAGTGGGTTCCTCTTCCACAGAGAGGAACCAAAATAGCAAGTCGGTATTCACAAGTGGAACAGGTCGTCTAAGAGAAAATGTTGGAAGTCAACAGAGGAGTTACAAGACTCACCAAAAGCAAAGAAGGAGGGAAGTGAGGCAGCCTGCTTGGCAGGATTGGCTGGAGCCAGGAGGGAGAAGCTCCCAGATGTGGGTAGAGGGTAAGTGGGAGGTCCCCAGGCTCCACACTCCCACAGCGGGCTTCACAGTCCTGGCTATAGGAGAATCCCTGACCCACACAGGACTTGACACTAACAAAGGGAGTTGTCAAGAGATTTTACAGAGACATTGCTCCAGATAGGCAACTCACACAGAGTCTCAAAGGCATTGGAGCACTGAGCAGCTCTAGCTCCGCGTCACTGTGAGAGCCTGGCCACAGAGGACTGTAGTTCTGAGGCTTACATCGCCACTGTCACTGCTGGGCCAAAGAGGGAGAGGGGAGGCCAGGTGCTTTCACAGACTTTCCAGTAAAACCCCACTCTGCTGCTGTGAGCTGCGGTGGGTTTGAGGCACGAGGAAACCGCATACCCCACAGCTGCCTGCCCACACTGCTCCCCCTGAGAGGCCCCCACTTCCTGGTGGCAGGTAAGCCCATAGTGCAGCTGCTGCTGCCGCCACCTGAGCATCATGCCAGCAGCCTGAGGACAATGCCACACCTGCTTATTACAGCCAGAGCCTGGATGTACTACCAGGGGGCCTGAGGACAAGTCTGCTGCCCTGGTCCCATGCCCCTAGCACTTAAGCATGCCATCCAGGGGCCTGGGGAGCACCCACCCAGTGTGCTACCACTGGCTTCTGAATGCTCCTACCAGGTCAGGCTGATGCAGCCTGCTGATACCGCCACAGCTGGCACCCACCCACATGTGCTACCAGTAGCCAGGGAGCTGGCCTGCCCAGCCACTGCCAACACATGCACAGACTACCTGAGTCCCCAGGGTCCACAGCACACCAGCTTCCTGTAGGTCTGAGAACCTACACACTACCTGGCCCACTTCTGCCACTACTGGTATTCAAGCCAGTTACCTGGAGGCTCAAGAATTGGCCTGCCTGGACCCTCTAAACCCTGTGCCAGCATATGCTCAGCCTATTCTGCCACTACTGGGGCCTGAAGACTGGCAATTCCTAATATACCATTTTGTTTCTTATAATAAATTGTATAATGACTTGGAATTTAGAATATTATGGCACCTAATTAAAGCCATATCATGTCATTATTGTGCAGAACTATTTGAGAAACTCTTTGTTAGGATCATGTTAAGCTTACCAATGTACAATTGGATACATTTTGAAAAATCCCCCAAAGAAGTTTAAAATCATACTTCTTTCCTGTTTACATTTTATGGTAACCTTTCCTTCTGTTTAGTGTAATGGGATAAATTGTCCCCCCCCCCATTAAATTCATATGTTGAAGCCCCTCCCCAGTACCTCTGAATGTAACTGTATTTGGAGACAGGGGTCTTTAGAGAGGCTATGACCGACGTCCTTATAAAATGTATTAAGGCACAGACATGTATAGAGGAAAGACCCTGTGAAGACACAGGGAGAAAATGGCCATTTGTAAGGAGAGCGGCCTCGGAAGAAACTAACCCTGCTGACACCCTGGTCTTGGACTTCTAGCCTCCAGAAGTGTGAGAGAGCACATTCCTGTTGTTTGAGCCTCCCGTCTGTGGTCGTTTGTGACAGTCATGGACAACACGTACTAGAGAAGCTTATGGACTGTCCAGGCGTGCTCTCAATTCCTCCTTGTGGTGGGAAAGGGGCCACAGCTGTGAGTGCCTTGAATGAATGACTCCTAGTTCATTAGCACCTGAAAAGATGAGCCATTTGGATTAATCTAGCAGACTGGAGAGTTTGACAGAAATAAAACTAAGGTCTGTCATTGTAGCATAACAAAACAGAGAAGCACAAGGAAACTTTTTATTGATGAATGGGGGAGAGAGAGAAGGTCGCCTGCAACGTGCAGTTGACTGACAGCCAAGATCAGTGTCGAGCTCTCGTTCCCAAATATCTGTATTCAGATCTCAGTTTTCCTCTTTTCCTAAACCATAGAACCCAACTTAGTCTTTCTTAGCTTCAATTTCCTTACTCTGAAATCTGAACGCTAATAGTTCCTACTCTGAGGTGGTTGTAAGGATTAAGAGAGTTAATACAAGTAGATTATTGAAAGCATTGCCTTGCAAATTGTTCACACTTGGTGAACACTATTATCTTTTCTTAATCCACTTACTACTAATTCTCTCAGATACTTCTGAGTATTTCGCTTTATTACTACATTCTATATTCTGTAGGTAAAATATCCAGATAAAATTTGAGGTTTACACTGTCATATTTTGAAATACTGCTTTATCATTTATGAATTGATTTCTATAAAGTTTTTCCTCTTAGATTAATATGTTAAATGTAATAGGTAGCTATTTTATAAATGAGTATGTCTTTGACAATTGGCCAATCACCCTTGATAAAACTTGTGTTCCAGCCAAAGCTGAATATAGAAAGGGTTATTGGTGAAGCTATGTGGTCTAAATAAAGTGAGTTTCCAGAATTTGTGGTCACAGATCTGAAAAAATAAAATTGGTATTATCTCTCTTTTCCAAAAACAATGCAAAAGAAAGTTGTGATGATATATTCCTCAGGTAGGCACTCTCTGAGATAAATCCTAGAGACTCCCAACCTACTGGTACTCACACCCTGTATTCTTCCTCTCTGGCAGTGTGAGTGATGCCTCATGACTCACTTTTAATAAATGGAACCTGACGAAATGATAAGATGTCACTTTCAAGACCTGATTTGCAAAATGACCACGGCTTCAGTGTTTCTCGCTCCATTTTGTAGTCTTACTTGTTCGTCCTGAATGAAATGAGCTTCCATGCTGTGAACTGTGCAGGACAGAGCTCAACAAGTCAAGAAAGTGAGGGGGGGCCTGGCCAACTGGCCATGTGGAAGAGAACCCCAGGATCAGCCACTTAAGTGAGCTTAGACCTGAATCTCCCTCAGTAGCCTAAGGAGCTAGCAGCTCCCATACAAGAGATGCCTATTGGACAAAAGTAGTGCAAAAGGTCATTTTGTACTTGGGCCTTTGGAGCAAATACTGAGTGTCTAGGTCACCACGCCCATATGATTTCTGAGAGCCTACTCTAGTGTGGATGCTTCTGCTGGGCAATTACTTGAAATGGGAATATGTTCATGTTCTGTGCCGATCCCCAAAAGCCCATCCAGATATCTCTCCCTTAGTTCTTCTTGTCACCAATTTTCCAATTGTGCTTTTCAAGTCTTTAACTATCAGGGCAACCTGTTAATCATGACCCAAGAATCAATATGTATATAAACCTAGAGCCATGTCTTCTTCCTATCAAAGTAGGCGAGTCCCGCCCACTGGTGTGATTTCCTTCCCCCATGTATGTTGGGACCACCACTGAGCATGTCCATTCACTTACAGCCAGTGCCAGCACATCCTGTGAGCCGAGCCTCAGGCAGGCCTGTGCATCATCCTCCTCTGTTAAGTAGAATGTTATCTCACTGGGTAATGAAGGGAAGGTAAAGAATTAGAAGGAGCTGCCATGAGGCATCTGAGTCACCTGTGCCTGTGGTTTATGTACTTCTTTATCTGTCTGGGACCAGTTTCACACCCTGGATCTAAGAGACAAGTGTTCAGTTACTGGAACTGAGAGAATACTGAGACCTTTATGAGGGAGTGCCTGGCAGGAGCCATTGCCTTCATGGAAGGACGTGGCCAGCATGCAGCAATTCGGCAGTGAGGGCCTTGGATAACAGATGTTCAACCTCATGCTCTGTCCACCCTGCACTCCCTGTACCCTGCTGTACCCCACTGGACAAGCCCAACAGGGAGCCCAAGAGCAGAAAAAGCTGGCGACGAATTCCACAAAGGTCAGAGGTCAGCCTCCCAGGGCACAGAGCAGAATGGAAATGGTAGAGTGGATTTAAAAGAGTAAGTGGAAAGGATCCAGAAAACTTAGTGTGCATACTTTCACACACATTGATTTCCAGCACTTTTATGTCCTTAAATTTTAAGTGTACTTCCTGTAATCAACATAAAGATGAAGTTTTGTTGTTATTGTTGCTATGTTGGTTGATTGGCTTGGTTTTAATCTAATTCCATTACCTCTGGTTTTTAAAAGGTATATTTAGTATGTTTTTGTCAATATAGATGACGGATTCATCAGTTTAGGTTGCATTTGATTGCACACAGTGGAAAACTGTTTAGAGTGGCTTTACCAAATGGGGTAGTTATTTTTCGCTATGTAACAGGAATATCAGAGATCACCATTCTGGGCTGCCGTGGCTGCTTGAGAAAGCTGTGAACGAAAGACACTTGGAGTTCCCTCTTCTCCCTTCTCAATCTGTGGCTCTCAACCTCACAACTGCAAAACACCTGCTTTATCTGCAGGTATCACTTCTGCATTAGGCAACCTGAAAGTGGTGGTGGTGGAGAGACAAAATTACACGCCGGTGGAGGCTATGCCCTTTTGTATAAAACATGAACTTATACCAAAGTCTATTTCTCGCTTAAATTTTTCAGCACAGGACCCATCACCACCAGCAGACAAAAGATTCTCAGCCCTGGGGAAAAATTATAGATTATTTAATTAAGAATATTGAGTAAACATAGAGCAGCATCTGCTACATTATACCTGGGTGTTTCCCCTGTTTATGTTTTTTGCTTTCTATACACCATGTTCCTCTATTGTTGTTGCTGCTTTCTCTTTCTCTGACTTCTATTAGATTGGTTGACTTTCTTTCATTCCTATTTTTCCCACAAGTGTGGGAGTTCAGTGCTCTTTTTCTGTTCTTCTAATGGGTACGTAAGTGTCTTAACATGTATACTTTATTTACCTTTCAAACTAATCAATATTTCTATCCTTCTTAAGAATCATAGTATACTTTAGATACTTTCACTCTGGTAACCTAAAATTTGAAGTACATTTTAAAAATTTTGTTTTGCAGTTGTCATTCACAAAGGGGCTTCCAGGGAGAGCTGGGAAGGCACCAGCTGGTCCAGGATGGTGTTGGCAAAGTAGAGGGAGAAGATTGGGCCTCTGTAGCTTGAGGGAAGACTAGGGAAATGTTCTTGTGCAAGAGAATTAATTTTCCTCCTGCTACCAAAGGAAGAAGTGCATGTATATGGCTTTTCTTTCTTTATCATTTCAATAGATTTAGGGGCTATAAATAGTTTTTTGTTACATGGATGAATCATACAGTGGTAAAGTCTGGGCATATAGTGGTAAAATCTGTCACTTGAATCGTACACAATAAGTCATTTTTCATTCCATAGCCTCTTTCTACCCTCCCCATTCTGAGTCTCTGATGTGCATTATGTCACCCTGTGTGTGATCAGGCATACCTATAGCTTAGCTCCCACTTAGAGGTGAGAACATATAGTATATAATTTTCCATTCCTGAGTTACTTCACTTAAGATAATGGCCTCCAGTTCTATCCAAGTTGATACAAAAGACACTCTTTCATTCTTTTTTATGGCTAAATAGTGTTCCATGGTGGTGTGTATGTGTGTGTGTGTGTGTGCACATCTCACATTTTCTTTATGCACTGACCCATAGCAAATGCTAAGGGAATTTCACACCATTAGATCAACCCTAGAAGAAATGCTTAAAGGAGTTCTAAATAACAAAACAAAAGGTCAGTACACATCAGCATAAATACACTCAAAAGTAAAAAACTCATAGCTCTTATAATGTAGTAACTCATTGGAGTATACAAAGCAACTAGGTAACAATCAATATGATGACTGGAAGAGTATCTCACATATAAATATCAATGTAAATTATCTAAATGTCCCACTTAAAAGACATACATTGGAGGAATACATTAAGAAAAACACATCCACATCCACACAACCAAAACATCTGCTTCCTTCAGGAGACTCACTTAATACACAAAGATTCTTGTAGACTCAAAGAGGAGGGGTGGAAAAATATTCCACACAAATGAAAACCAAAAGTGAACAGGAGTAGCTATTCTTACATCAGATAAAATGAACATTAAATCAATAATAGCAAAAGAAAAAGACAAATATAGTCATTATATATTGATAAAGGGAGGAGTTTAACAAGAAGATACAACAATACTTAATATAAATGCACCGAACACTTGAGCTCAAAGATTCATAAAACAAACACTACTAGATCTAAGAACAGAAATGAATGAAAATACAATAATATTGGGGACTTCAACACCCCACTAACAGAACTAGACAGATCATTGAGGCAAAAAGTCAACAAAAAAATCCTGGACTTAAACTGGACTCCAGAACAAATGGATCTAACAGATATTGCAGAACATTTTACCCCCAAACTGCAGAATATACATTCTTCTCATCAGTATATGGAGCATTTTCCAAGATAGACTATATGTTAGGTCACAAAGTATCAATCAATTTTTAAAAATTGAAATCATGTCAAGTGTCTTCTCAGACCATAGTGGCATGGGTTTTCTTACCAGCTCCAGATGGAGAGCCCAGTAGGAAAAAGAAGCTAAGGCTTCAAAAGTATTCAGCAGTCAAACATCAAATATGAAGTCATTCTTTGATACAAATATTTACCCTTCACTGTTCTATTTATTTCATTCTTGAATATTAATAAACTGGTTATAGATTACTAAACAGTTATTTTTTCCAGAAGCATTTTTAAAGATAGCATTCTAATATTTTTTAGCTTCTATTATTGCTATGGATAATTCTTATGTTTTTAAGGTAATCTGTCTTTTTTTTCCTAGTTGTTATCAATATTCTCTTTGTGTTTGGCATTCTAAAATGTCTATTTTTTATTTGTGTGGATTAGAATGAATGATCCACTAAATCTGGAAATTTCTAAGTTTCCATTATATTAATGATCTCCTATGTTGCCTCTATTCTATCCTTAATAAATCAAATAGGACATATGCTATGCCTTCTTATTCTGGTCTATGTTTTCTTAAACTTTTATCCATATTTTTCAAATCTTCAGCGTTTTGTGTTGGATTATGGCTTATTTCCACACAACTATTTCTTTGTTGAACTGTACTTATGTTGCTATTTAGGCCTCATTAAGTTTATGATAACAGCATCCCCTTTCATTTATTTATTTTCTCATCCATTGGTGGCCAAGAATTATAGGTCTATAATTTGATGCCATCCCAAGAACGGAAAATTTCTATGATATATTGTAGATATATTTTCTCATGTAACAAATGCATTAGATTATAAATTAGTTTTTAATAAATTAACTTAACATATTATTTCCTGGAACCCAAAAAAGTCATAGAAATTAAAAATTAAATTTTGAGGCAAAATTATAGAAAGGTTACAGACCAAAGATAAGTGAGCAAATTGGAAATCTCATGAACTCAGAGAAATTACACCTTTATGATTGAATTTGCAGTAAAGAACTGACGTTAAAGTCTCATATGCTCTCAAACCAGGGGGTCTCAATCTTTTGCATCTTAGATTCAAATAGCATGGATATCATCATAATAGACATAAAAGGGTTTATTTTTAATGAAGACATTTAAGTGTCATCAAGCCTTCTGTAAAGGCCATTAAAGTTGAAGTTGTTCTGTTGGGGATAAGTTTAATTTGTGAACTCAAAGAATATTTAATGAAAATCTTATGCCTATCAAAGCTATGCATTAGGCTCGCTGAGTTTAATGAGAATGTGGTTAACTGAAAACAGTGGTCCACAACCATTTTTCATCTCATCATATATGGGTGGGATGATATCACCCACTCATTGCTATTATAGCAATGGCTCAATAGCCCTGGGTTGTGATTTAGAGAAATGGGATGAGGGGACAAAGCAGAAAGATGAATGGAATTTTAGCATGCCACTATGGGGCTGGGGAGAGTAACTGTGATTATGAAACATCACACTGAAGGGTGGTTCCTCTTTTAGCTGCACTCTCCCAGCCACGTGAAAATCGCTGATCAAAAGAGGAAAGTCATTTCAAGTGGTATTTTCTAAGAACTTCGTCTTCTAACAAACACATTAAAAGGATGTTCTTATTTTGGCAATCATATTAAGAATGTAGGGTAATGAATATGTCACATAATGTCTCACTTAAGGAAACCCAGTTACCAGAAGTTAACCTTTAGTATACTTGGAAAATAGGCATTACTCTTCACCCTCTGGGGCCAATGGGCACATTTTAGTTTTTAATACTTTAAATCATTCCATTAATTTTATACAAGTAAGAGTAAAGAAATAACAAAGGCAGCTTTATTAACCATTTTGACAAAAATTAACCATAACAAACTCAAAATGTATTCCTTATTCCCCGTGGTTTTTAATTTAAATGCATTAAAAATAGACAATGTCTTCTGAATGCAAGTGACTGCGCACCAGTTGTCATGCCTGGACTGTGAATGTGTTCATCCTGTAGATACTAAGACTAGATTCCAAATATGTCTCTACTGAGTTCTAGCTCAGCATTACCCATAATTTTTCTTGTACTTGTATCATCAAAATATAATGCTGGAGTAATTTTTGAAACATCTGATGGCTCACAATTATCTTACAGGAGGACTATTCTGTTTGCTATATGATTATGTAAGTCTTTCGTTTTTTATTTATAAACATCATTTACGATGATATACTCAATGATTTTTAAAATATCTACATCATTTATTTTCTCCTAATTACCTTTGTTTGTACTTCTGCCTTCATAATATTTTTACTTCTGAAGATCATCAAGTAAATTTTGGCACATAAACTTAACAAAGGATGAAAAAATACTCAGGCATGTTTTGTTGTCATTTTTTTTTTTTAACAAAATGTGTGTAATGGGCTAGAGGATCTTGTTACAAAATATTGAATGATGAAGTCCTTCTTATTAAATGACTAAATCCATAAGAACATCCTTATTTCCTTTTTTGAAAATTAGATACACATTGTCTACTTAAAATTTCTAAGTTTGAGAAAATTAATTTAGGACACAGAAAATTTATCTGGTATTTTACTGATATGATCACATCCACCATCACCATTACGGTCTCAGGTGCTGCTGTCTGATGCTTGCATTTTCTGTTTTTTCTAAATTGTGGCATGTCTCTTTCTCTGCCAATGTTTTTCTCTTTGCCATTATTGATGGAGAATGAAAAATTCATTTTCAACCATGTTCAATCAAAATTAAAACCAGTCCACAAAGATGGCATCTTTAGTTTTTTATATACTTTTGAAAATGCAAAATTCTTGGAAATACGATAAGAAAACTGAATAGCAATGCAATGGTGACCTTGTATCACACTTTTGCATCATCATTTTAAGCCAGGGATAGTCAAATTTTACTGTAGAGAGCCAGGTAGCAGATACTCCAGATTTTTTTGGTTATACAGTTTCTGTCACCTCAACTCAGCTGTACCATGCAGTGTGAAAGCTGTTATACATGGTACATTATTAGTGTGCTTGGATGTGAGCCCATACATCTTCATTTATAAAAACAGGAGGCAGGTGGTGTTTGGTCCATAGCCAGGTTGTCAACCATTATTTAAGAGATTTTATAATTTGTATACCTCCTGTTTTGGTATATTTTATCCTAGTTGGGAATAAGTTATATAAAGTAATGAAAGTCTAACATGATTAAAATGCAAAATAGCAAATGTAACAAAGTAGCATATAGGATACAGAAAAATAAGATCACTAAGATCTCATGGTGTATCTGAGATTTATACAAAGTCCAATAATACCATAGAGTAATTACAAAATAGAATGTATATTATTCTATTGGAAATTAGTAAGTTTTATTTTTAGATTTTGAATAATCTTTAAGAATAAAATCATAAAATATCAATTCTTATAAACACTTTTAACAGCTTAAAAAATTAACTCACACACTCAGTGTCTGTCCAGTGGATGCTGATGCTATTCTGAGGGTCTTTTTATACAGCAATAAATGGAAGATCTTGAATTAGGTAAATAGAAGTAGACCCTTCTCACAGTCTCTTCCAAACATTGTTACTTGGTATCCCCTAAAAGGATGACAAAGCTGTGTGTGTGAGTATCAGCGGGGCACAGTGATCCACCTATCAGGCCTTGCAATACCAGCAACATGCAAAAAATGGACCTTTTTATTAATACAAATTGAAGATACATTATGAGAAGAATAAATGAATCTGTGAATATTAAGTCTAGGAATGCTGAGGAGTATTACATTGACCTAATTTTGGTAATGACCCCTGCTTCTCCTAAGAAGGAATATGGATTCTTTCTGGAAGAAAGCATGGTCAATTTAAGCCTCAGGCTATGCACAAACTAAGACTAAACAAATGTAAACACATAAACAAAGATCCAGCACACAAGAAAATAGGGCACAGTGGATTAGAGATAGCAGAAACAAAAAATTATAAATATCATCTCAATGAAGTTAGATACTATGTACTTTAGATGTCATATTTATCACATTCAAGTATAATATGCTTATAAAATAAAATGTGGCATAACAAAATCACAAATATCATCAAATGATTGGAGACCATCAAAATGACCATGATGATATGAAAAAGATATCTCTTCATCTCTCTCTGTACACACACACACACACACACACACACACACACACACACAAAATCACCTCCATCATCTATGTACATATTTCATACTTTACCTCACTTACCAAATCTGGTTGCCCTTTCATCCTGAGTTCTTCTTACCCAGATCTGACTTCTCCATTGCACCACCATCCCCCTCCTAGGGGCCCCTCGTCTCTCCCTTGGACTTCTGCAGCATCTTCCAAACTGACCTCCCTACAGCCACTTACTAAAAGGCCTCTGTTTTTTTCAAAATGCATCTCTACTCATGTTACTCACCCTATTATAACACGATTATCCACCATCACCGTCTTTAAATATTTGACATCTGGGTACCACTCTTGGGTTAAGATCTAGACAGTGGGTGCTGCTCTGTTTTGCCTCACCTGTCACCATGCTCTCTTTCACATCAGCCACATGTATTCTCCATCTTCTGTCCCTTCTCAGCTCTTTTTCACTTGCCATGATTTCCTGTTACATCATCTCTGCCCCTGTCTTGGTTTTGGTGACCCCACTCATCCTTCCTATGTGAACTCATCATTATGTCCTCATAGAAGAAGCCCTGTACGTTCCACTTGGGGGATTTCCCCAGTGCAACATAAAATTATACCTCTTTGCATTCCTCTTTGCTATAGTAGGACACTATTCGAGATTATAATTGCACTTTTATCTGAGTGACAATTTTATTGCTGTCTCTTCCACCAACTCCAGGTCCCATGAGGAAAGAAAACAGAGCACCTAGGGTTCACTGTGAGCACCTAACACAATGCCTGTCATATTGTGGAAGATAAAAATATATTTACCAAGGAAAATCATTGAATAATTAGCATTTATGTGATGAAAACATAATTGGCCTGAGAAAATGCTACTACAGTCTGTCATGTGAATATTAGTTTGCTAAATGAAGAGAATCAGTGTGGTATGCCACAGACATAAATTAAACAAAATGCAACAGAGTAAGTGGATTCCAAATTAATTATTTTTCATTATGTATAACACAAGGAGCACCACTTGTCATTGAGAATTAAATGGGTATTAAATAAATTGATATTTAGATAAGATTTGCATTTTAAAATAAGCACATTTAATTCTTATATACACGATTAGGAGAGAAAAAAAGAACACTCATTATTTTTGGCAATAATACAACTGTGAAAAATTTATCCTCAAAGAATTATCTCAACTTTCCTTAAGATGACTTACCTTGTCTGTTCATCTGTCCTTGGCTGTCTCCTGGCCTCTCACACGGTGATAGCTGCGCTGTATCTCTTTTCAGTTCACATAAGCTCTGTCCTGGCTCAAGTTCCTGACTTTATAGCTGCTTTTTTAGCTGTTCTCTTTTCTTCTTCACATTCCTTTTCCTCTTATCCTAACTAGCACCTACTTGTTCTTCAATACTGACAGCTTAGCATTTTCACTTTGATCTGTCTCTCTCCATAAACTGTAGATTCCACGAGGGGACCGATGGCATCTTTGCTCTCACTGCAGTGCCTGGTGCTCATCACAGAGCTTGGCACATGGTAAAAACAGGGAAGACGTGCAGAACAAAGGACTCACATGCAGAGAGTCGTTTCACTTTTTATAATTTCTTTATAACATTTTATAAAATATGTTTATACTGTGTATTAATACCATTAATAAATAAAGCAAAAATCAGTTGAGAAATGATAAAGAGACTCCCAATGGAATTATATTTTATGTTTTTTGTAGGTAAGGAAAAACCATCTTGATTGTATTACGTGGTATGGAAACGCCTGTTAACAATCAAAATAATATTCAAAAGGCAAATAAGTAACTGGATCTGTCATTTGGTTTCAGAAGCAAACATTTAATTTGCTAACTTTTTCTCCTCTAATGATCATATGGCCACAGTGTAAAGAAGACCTAAGTCGACTGTTTTCTTCACATATGTGTACTTGTGCTTAACATTTACCTGAGTAACAGCATGCTGCAGTGAGAGTCTATCCACGCATTTTGTAGAAGATTATACATAAGGTTTATATGTTGTTGCATATAAATATATTTGGGTCTAGGTTGTAAAAATGTAGATGCTAATACACACATATATAAATATAAACAATGAGTATTTATATTTTTCCAACATCAAGTTAACATAACAGATAAGGCCCATATATATTTTTTTCCCTCAAATTCTTAAAAGTTGTGTGTATGGAGGTGTGTGTATTTGAAGGAAATGTATCTATAATAGTGATAGTAGTGGGTAAAAGAGAAAGAGTTACTAAGAGAAAGTATATTTTAAAAATATTTATTTATTTAATAATAAAAAATTCATTATCTGAGAAAATCATATCCAAAACTCGAAAGAAACTCTGCAGAGCTCAATGTAGTTCTAGGATGAGGTATAGGAGGTGGCACTCTCAAAAGAAGTGAACACAGTTTAAATGAGGGGGGCTGTAGAGTTGGGGGTGATTAACTGGGAAAACACATTTTTTTGCTACATTTCTTTCCTCTACTATACAGACCAGACAAGAACAGAGGTGTTTATCAAAAATATAAAGGCATGGTATGTAAATTAAGAAGTATTCGTTATGATGCTTTAGCATATAATCTTCCAGAGATGTTTCAGTATATGTATAGATGTAATGTAGAAAATAACAGTGTATATTCATAAAACTGAAATTATGTGCTCAGTTGGGAAATTGCTTTTTTACTCAATGAATCATGTACATCTTTTTATAACAATAAATATTTGAAATATTAAAAATAAATAAATACAAATATAAAATATTAAAAAGGAGTTTTTGTCCCAGGTAGACTGCAAGCACCCAGGAGGAAGAAGAAGCCCCACACCCATAAGAAATGCAGCTTGTACTACAGCCCCTTGTTAGATTTTCTGAAAAATTGCTTTCACAGAACAAGTAAACAGAAATTTTCAAACAAGAAGGTAAGTTAACAAATATGAATTGCTAAATATTAGCTAAAATATCACAAAATAATTGTAAACTACTGTAACACCCTAAAGATGCCAAGATATATGTTCTATCGGTTCAAAGAAAAAAAAAGAAATCAAGATAAAATAGAAGACATCTTTAAATAAAATATAACATAAAGATTCAGGAGTCTAGTGCATTTATTAATATAAATAGCAAACCTGTAATTCTGCTTCTAATTAGGATATAGAAGGCCACAGCCCCAAATATACACTCCTAAAATGACAACTCGAAAAATTAAGTAGCTTTTAAAAATTGTTAAGTGCATATATATTTTTGAAGACTTCAGAGATGTGAGGATTCAGAAAAATCTCAAAACACTAAATTTCAAAGAGTGACATGCTCTTTTCAACTGAATAGAAATCAGTAGCTATTTCCCTTGCTGAGGCATAAACCAAGTACAAAAGCAGGCAGAAAAAATACTGGGCTTGCAATAGAGGAAGAGATTCTTCATGAAGGAGGAAAAAATAATTGAGACTTTAAGAGCCATGCACACTATTATGATGGGTTGGGATGTTTAATATTAATAAGTTCCAAACATTCAGCTAGTTGTCACCTGCTGACAAATTACTTTAAAAGACTTGCAGTAAGTAATGGGCAGTACAAGAAATGAGTGTCTTAAATGAAGAGATGGAGAGAGAAAGCACAATTTTCTTCAGTGAATAAGTCAAAACTCACAGCACAGAAGACAAGCCTGTGATTGACACAGGGTGGGGCTTACACTCCTGAAGCAACCTAGCTCCGTTCCAGAGCAATTTGATCAAAGTGGCCATCCCCTCCTCCTCGCTGATTTTGATAGGTAGCATTATTGTAATATGCAATGACTAGCTAACTGTTTAAAAAATCATGAGCTTTGAGAAGAATAATCAAGTATCCAGTAGAAGAAAACCCCAAAGTGGCATAAATACTGAAAAGCAGGCAGAGACTGAAGATATACTACATTTAGCAGAACAGCAGAAATGGTAACAGCTGTCTAGTCATATGAAACCGTAAAGCCAGAAGATAATGGAATGCCCAAGGATTGGATTTACTCTCACAACTTAAACTTAAAAAAAATGAGTAAATATATAAAACGACATTTTCAAGACCCTGAACATCAGACTATGAAGGATGATGACCACCAAGGGCTACCATGGTCCAAGCCTTCTGTCTGGTGTAAGTTTCCCACCATGACTCAGGGAAGGTGAAGCATGTAAAGCTGAGAAATCTTCTTGAGTTGAGGAAATGGAGCTGAGATGCTGATCAAACCTACACAATGTTAGGTTAGAGGACATATTAACAGAAAGGAGAAAGATGCATAGAGTAGAACTCAAGAAATCTGAGGAGAGTTTGCCTCAAGTACTCACCAAAGTATTAATCAAGGCATGTGTGAGAGAAAAGAATCTGACTGCCACAGAAAGCATCACATGAAAAAGAAAAAACAGGAAAACAAACCTAAAAGAAATAGTACTCAGTGCTCAAAGAGCCAGGGACAGTGTCTCTTCCCACCAGCCAGATTGGGAAAGCTCATGTTTCTTGGCACTTTGGTTAGAGTACTCAGAAGGATCTTGCCTTAGTAGTAGGAAGCACAGTCCTAAGCTAAACGCAGCTCTCTGGTCTCACCTGAAAAATATTGAAATCAATGTATAAAATGATAAAAAAAAAATTTCAAGTAATTTAACTGTATCCAAGAAGAAAACACCAAAATATTAACAGGAATAATAAAATATCCAGCACCCCAACATGGTAAAAGTCACAATATCTGGAATTCTATCAGTAATTATCAGGGAGACAAATAAGCAAAATATGTCCAATAAGGACAAAACCAAAAAAACACATCCAGAATTGATAGAATGTTAGAATTAGCAGACAAGGATATGGAATCAGTTATTATAACTTTATTATATACTTCAAATAATTTAATTAGAGACATGGAAATTATCTAAAAGACACAACACAAACTTCTAAAGCTGAAACTATGTGTATGAAATCAAATACTCTGGATGGATTAACAGTAGATTAGACATGCAGAAGGTGAGATTAGTAAATTTAAAGACAAAGTGATAAAAGATACCAAATTGAAAAATAGAGAGATTAAAACTGAAAAAAAATATTAACTGAGCATCAGTAACCCGAGGTGCAGTTTCTAAGAACCTAATATTTGTGTAAAGGGGAATCTAAAAGAGAGACAAAAATTTTAAATATAATAGCCTGAAATTTTCTAATTTAATGAACATTATAAACACCACAGATCTAAGACACCCCATACAGCCACAGCACAATAAATAGGAAGAAAACTACATCAAATGCATACTATAAACCTTAAAGCACGTTAAAATAGCACAAGTTATAGCTATTAAGTCCAGAGAACAAATAAAATAGAATCATGAAAATTAATTAGTCTCAAAGAAAGCAGAAAAAGAAGAAAAATGGCAGAAAGAGAAAATGAGACAAGTAGCAAACAGACAAAACTTTATTTTTTGTTAGATACACACAAAACATTTATCAATATAAAACATATTATAGACCAAAAAAAAAGGCTCAATAAATTGAAAGATGAGTCAAGTCATACTAAATATATTTTCTGGCCAAAATAGAATTAAATTAGAAATCAATAATGGAACACTCTTAAAAATTCCTAAATATATAGAAACTGAATAACACATTTTTTGTGATCCCACAGGTCAAACAAGAAATTGACAAAATAACAATGGAGTTAGTTTCAATACAATGAAAATGAAAAATCAGTCTATCAAAATTTGTGAGATTCTGAAGATAGTAGTCAGGGGAAGACTTATAGCATTAAACACCTATAGTAAAAAGGAGAAAGCTCTAAAATCAGTTAACTTCAACTGTCATTTTAAGTCACTAGAAAGAGAAGAGTATATAAAATCCAAAATAAGTTCCAGAAAGGAAATAATAAAAATCATAGTAGAAATCAATGAAATAGATAACAGAAAGATAGTCAAGAAAATCAGTCAAACCAAAAGCTGATTCTTTGAGAACACTAACAACAACAAAAGCCTCTAAAAAAACTGGATCTGGAAGAAGGAGAGAGAACACAAATTATTAATATAAAAAAAAAAGAGAGATGGCATTGCTACTTATGATAAGAATGTGAAAAAGTGAGAATATTATGAAAATATTTACACCAATAAGTTTGACAATTCTATGATAAAGACAATTTATTTGAAAGTCACAAACTATCAGTGCATTCAAGAAGAAACACATAATCTGTGCAGTCCTAACACTACCTTAAAAACTGCAATCTGTAGTTTAACTATTTCCTATAAGAAACTCACACAGTGCTGGCCTTCAGGATGTAGCCACAGGGGACTTGCCTAGTATGGCCCTGGAGTCAGTGTCCGTCCCTGTCCACATAGTCCACTTGTGAGCTGTACATGTCACTTCCCTGCCCAGGCTGGGGACATCTCCTCCACATTCTCCCTTCCTGAGGGGGGACTTTGAAGAAGGAGAAAGCAAACCACTGCCCCTGTCAGCCGGCCTTCTGGTTCCAGGAGTCGCACCTGGTTCCCTCCTTGCCCTTTTCCATGGCCGCCCTAGATCTCCTTTACTTTGGCTCAGCAGGTCTTGGGGGCGTAGTTCTGTTATGACCCAAACCTTCATTCCTTAGGGATTATACCCTTTTCAGTGCAGGTTTGCTACATGTCTCCACCCATGGTTATAATGGGACAAGAAAACAGCAGGGGTGACCTTCCATGCCATGCTGAACATGCTCAAGACTCATATTCCCAGGTGTGGGACCTATTGCCTCCAGAAGCCCCCACAAAAGGCCTAAGAGGCACTGTGCTTCCAGCTTTGTGGGAGGAGTTTTTAGATGTAACAGTGTGTCTTTTACTTGTGTTAAATTAAGCTAAATTTGGTCTGGTATGACTTCCTACCTTACCTCTAATCCCTAAGTAGCAAACTGCAAGCTAACAGTCTCTAAGCCATTTGAAAATCTAACTTAGGAATATTGTTTTTGTGTGTGTGTAACAAACAGCTGAGTCTCTCTGAATCTCTTCTGGCTCTGAGGGCTGCCCTATTTGCAAATCATACTTTGCTCAATGAAACTCTGCTACATTTAATTTGTCTGCAGTTTTTTCTTTTAACTTGAGGTTGAATATTTTAGAAAGTCCCTCCATAATTGGACCCCTAAAAACTTTGTCAAAAGTTCACCGACCACAGTGTGGGCACTTGTGTTCTCTCAGGGCCTCCAGCACACTAGACAGCTCCTGCCCCAGCTTCCCCTCAGCAGAATGGAAGTCATGGACCACGTGATGTTCTGCGGGCTGTCCAGGCAGCCTTTGGACTGAACTATGACAGATGGCAAGAAAATTCACACAGTCTTGACACAAGACCATGAATGAGTATTATTATCCATCCCATACAAACATGAACTGCTTCTGATGTTCTTTTCTAATTAAAATAAGAAGAAAAAACTCACCAACCGAATGTCTGCACACCCCACACCTGAGGCCCCTTAGTGTGCTCCGGGAAGCAGCTGTGGTGACATGCAAGGGTCAGGACTTCCCCTGGGTTAAGTCTACAGGATTGGACTAGGTTAGCAAGTGACACGATTTGCCATGGAGAGCACTGCCCTGCAGCCTTTCGATTTTTAAGTGTGGCTCTGATATCAGGGATATTATCCTCAGGGATGCGTCACTGTGTTTTGGTCTCGTGTGACCAGGGGCTATCCTTAGGGTTATGGCACTGTTTTTTTTTTTTTCAATTTTTTGATTTTATTATTTTTATTTATTTTCATTTATTTTTTTATGCTTTTTTTTCTTCCAAAAATTTTATTGGGGGAAAACTACAAAACATTTACAGTACAATGTTTACAGTCACAATTTGTAGTGAGCTGATTTCCCAAAATATATTACCACTCACGTTGACTTATCTTGTTACATTCAAAAACCTACTCTGTCAAAGTA
>CAUYRT010024836.1:0-46635 GCA_963574885.1 Lepilemur ruficaudatus
ATTTGTTGTTTTGGGATTTTTTGATAGAGGCTAATCTCACTGGGGTTAGGTGTTATCTCACTGTGAAAACCAGAGCTTCTTAATGGGTGTGCTGAGAATGATTGACTTTAGCCCTTGTGAGAGCTGGGGCATCTAAATACCTGGGCTAAGACTTCTTGTCTGTAGCTGTATGTAGCTTTGTCTTTTTTGTCCTAATGTTCTATACAGATATTGTCATTTTTAAAAATACGTGTCATGCCCTAAAAATGCTTGCGAAACGCTAGACTATACTGTAAATCTGACTTGAGATTCCCTTAACTTGGGAACTATTCTCTATGCCCTACATCATTGTTTAGAACAGTTAGTGTTTTTTCTCAAACAGAGATGTACACTTCAGAGAGAAGCAGATGTCAATCTTTCAACTGACATGCATATATCGATTTCCTAGACAAAGTGAGGTGGGAGGATATGTACTCTCTTACCATTTGTTATCTATAAAGATTCCATTATTTCTCCACTGGCTCTGATATTACACTCATTCTGTGGTCATTAAATAAACTTTTAATGAGTGGATAACAATGTCCAACTCAGGATTGTATTCTAGAGATAAGGAGATGAATATAGGAGACAAGGTTCTTACTTTCCTGTTCTCTTCTTAGCTCTCAATATCTTTGTCCTCATTGCTAAATCTGGCATTGAAGATCTTTGCCTTATAAAACTTCATAATTCTTAAGTTTCCAGATGACTCCTTAGACTCCCTCTGCCTCAAACTTATTCCACTTATCTAAAAATTTACTGATTGATGCTGCCTCTAATGAAATATAGGTGTTCCTATCATTATTATCTCCCACTCACTTAACAGTGGTTGAGTATCCTACTATGTTCCAAGACTTAGGAACCTGGCTCTCCAGCAGGAGACAGAGATTGCTCAGTGTAGTGATAGTGCAAGAACGTACAATGAATAGAGAGGGTTCTGAAGGACACTGCCTGGTGGCTAAGGGACGACTTCACAGAGACTGAAAATTAGCCTGGGTTTCAAAGGGTGACATACAGAGTTGGCTTGACATTTTATTTCCACTGCTTCTCCCTCCTCTGTATAGCTGGGATTATCTATAGCATTCACTCATTTAGTCATTCATTGAAAAAATATTTATCAAGCCCCTACTGTGTGGCAGGAACTCTGCTAGGCACTAATTCAGCAGGGGAATGGCCACCAAGCCAGCAAAGAGACACTATGGGGAACATAGATAGGCTGGGTTAGGGCTGGGGAATGGTCCAGGGTCAGAGATTCACAGATCCAGTCCAGACAGGGGAATGGAAAACCTGGTCTGATTCTTGGTAGATGTTGTGTCCTCTGGAACATGGGATAGGGGTATAAGCAGACAGCTTTGGAAGTACAGGCATATAATGAAGTTAAATCATTTTCCATTTCAGTACAGTCTGTGTCATCTACATGAATTCACATCCCAAATACGTTATTTTGGGGGAAGTTATCCATTCTGTGCCTTTGTATCCTTATTTGTAGGATGAAAAAAAGGGTAGCTACCCTACAAGTACTTGGGAGTATTAAATGTAATTTATATGATTAAAGAGTTTTGTCACCTGAAGGTGCTCAATAAATGTAATTGTTTAAAGTTTGGGATTTTGAACTAATGTTGGTTGCAGCAGTCCCTGCAAGAATGAAAGAACGAGGGGTGTGCATGTATGTGTACATGTATGTATGTATTGTAGATACAAAGTGTGCAGGAATTTGCAGAATACCAAGAAAGAATTCATTTGTGAACCACTGGTCGTGATCAGTCATTACCATGGATTTAAGTATCTGCTGTCAGTTCCCAATGACAAACAATAATTGCAGTCAGGAGCGTTGAAAGTCCACTCTGTTTTTCTGAGAGGGAGGTTTGATGGTTTTTGCACATTTTTCAATCACTGACTAAAATTCACTCCTTATAATTTGTGAGGTGATATTTGTATTTTTTTATTTGCTTTGATTTTAATCACCAGAGTGCTGGAAAAAACTGTACCTGTATCACAGTTTAAAAATTGTGCACTTTTGTGTCTTTTAGTAGGAAGGACAAATTTTCAGTTTATTTTAATTTATAACTCATGATTTTTTTTTTCATCATCTCATGGAAATGCTCCCATAAGACGGTTAGAGCCTTTAGTCATTCATTATGGCCATAACTTTGCTTTCATTAGAGATGGTGAAAATGTGAGTGTGGTTGTCGGGAGAATTTGAGAACTAAGACAGCTTACATATGTCATAAGATTAATTTTAGACTAGATATTTTTTTCCATTCAATGCTCACTTTCTCCATTTTTATAGTATCTTGCTAAGATTGAAAATATCCAAGAGATTTTTGACCAGAGAGGGAGAATTATAGCCCAAGAGGGTTGATTCATTATGTATTTATATTCTTCTCCAGACTGAATAAATTGCAGAGCTAGGCCTGGAAATGCGTGAAATCTTTACATATCCTAACCATGTCTCCTGAAGTAACATATTCATGCTCTTAGACGTTATTTTGTCTTCAAATCCTACCCTGAATGCCCACAATAGCAACTTCTATTGCTTATTGAGCAAAAAGTGTATCATTTCTCAAGTTTTCCCTTAACCTTTTCACTTCCTTGCCACCAGCTAAAAAACAAACAAAACTAAAAATTTAAGGAATAGAAGGGTTAAAAATTACCCTCTGCTTAGGACACATCAAAATTATTCAGATGTTATTTGAAGTTTAATTTAAAATATGAAACAAAACCAAAAAAAATCAATACATTTTCATCTGGGTGCAAAGATGGCACTCATTAGTAAAAAGTCTTTGAGACTAACAAGAAAATTACCAAAATAGTTACAATATTGTAATTCATCTTTCCAATCACCAATAACTAAAATTTTTAGTGAGAGGAAAGGGACAACATTTTTCCCATGCTCATTGGACCATTTAAATAAATTATTAGCAATAAGACAAATATCTTATTAATACCATATGGGTGTGACCAATTCTATCCTTATTTAATTTAGAGCCAAGAAAGATTATCGGGGAGCATAGTGACAGACAGCAACCTTGTTGCAACTAAGTAGGTCCAGGTGTTGGTAATTTTAATTTATCTAAAAGCCAAGCAGGTAAGAAATGAGAGGATCTGGGTCAAGAGAGTTTAGACACATGAAATTAGAGATGTTGAAATTAGAGGAAGGATCGTGCTATAAGACTGATGTCCAAGGGCGGCACCACAGCTCTGGGGCATTGTCAACATTGGGTGCCTGGGTAGAATATTTAGAACAGGAGTAGGGAATGACGCCAGGGACCTAGGTAACAGGACTGCGGTTCAAGCTTCCAAGGGCAAGATAGAATACTGGCTATTAGAGTGAGTCATAGAGTCAGAACTCTTGAAATGATAGGGTGCCAGGCAGGTGGGAGGATGGGGGTGATAAACCCACAACTAATGGAAACAGAGAGCACTGTATGGGGGAAGGGTAGGCTTGTAGCCCTGGCTTGGGTGAGGCAAATGCACTACGTGTAACCAAAATGTTTGTTCCCTCATGATATCCTGAATTAAAAAAAATTAAAAAAAATGATAGCCTATTTGACCTTTTAAAAGTATGCTTTAAATAACTGCTGCTTTAGGTAAGAATCAGTCCTGGACCTGGGGCGCTGGACCGGGACTTGCAAGTGAGAGTTAAGGTACAAACTTTCCACATTTATGTTTCATTCTCTGGTGAAAACACAGTTCCTCTTTGCTCTAATTTGGCCTGTTAGCCGAGCTGTTCACTAATATAGCCTGGTAATTGAAGCTAGAAGTTCTAGTATTAGACAGATGCCCTTATTAGATCTGGGACCCAGGTCAACTTATTTAACTTCTCAAAGCTGCTGTTTCCTTATTTATAAAATGTGAGTAAGAAAATTATTTCACAGCATTATTGTTAGGATTGAGGTAAAACACTTGGCATAATGCCTGGCATGCAGCTCATTAGAATTTGCACTTTATTTTTATTTCTAACTACTTATCAGGTATGAAAAGAAAAAGGGTCAACACTCAGGCACCAGCGTACACACAGCTTTCCGTCATCTGACCATGCATTGTGTAGGCTGCTTCTTCTGCCTCTTTCATTGTGCCTGTCAGCCTGGCTGAACTGCGTGACAGTCCTATAATAAGTATCAATAAAAACCCTGTAATAATGCTTACCAAGAAATATAACCTCTGAAATCTTATCTCTAGAGGTCTGTTTGATATATTAATCAATTTCATTTAAGCTTTGAATATGACTTTCACTCCTGAATACAATACAATACGGAGGGGCTTTTTTTTTTTTTGCAGATGAGATTCTTTTGTGAAAATGTAACCATTGTGCTAAGAATAAGATGTGAACATTTTTTTTAAAAGAATAGATGAAATTAAAAATTGTTCTCTTAATGGTTACTCTTTTGTTTTTTGGCACAATTTTATGTGAAAAAGTTATATAAATTATGTATAATTATCCAATTTCTTCTTTTGTGTTTATCAAACTCATTTTTTTCTCAAATGTGTATGTGCCAGCTATAACCGTATTTTAGAAAATGTGAATTAAAAAATATTTATTCCTGTTTGCCTACCAAATTATTTAAGACTTTGTCTGAAATCATTCTGAGAAAAATGGTCACATTTATGAGTAATGAAATTATGTTAACAATTTATTAAATAATTGTTAATAATTGATGACAAATAATGAACCACAGTGAAGAGACAGATTCTGGCCTCAAATAATTTATATTTTTTAAAATCATGAGCAGATACTTCTCAGAAAGGTCCGTGTTTCAGTTGACACCAAATTCACTCTGTGAATGGGAAGTGAACAAAGAACAGTGGTGGTTTAATGTTGTCGTGCTTGGTACTTACATCAAAGGGTCACTAACAATTTTTAACCATAGCAGCTTTGTAACTCTCTGCACTCAATGAATAAATTGCCAAGGTAAATCTCAGTTGTTTAACGTCTAGTGAAGAAGGGGGGAAAGCAGCTATTAAGCCATCACGATTTTCAAAGGAGGACAGAATGACAGTGTTAATGGATGTAGAATTTTCTCTGTCTTCAGTCAGTCTGCATGCTTCATTGAATACTTACTGTATGCAAGGTACTGCATTCAAAGTACTGTATACCAAGCATTTTGGTGAGATATAAAAAAAGTATAATATAGGCATTTGTTTGGCACATTTCAGCTAAAGAAAATTCTTTTGCATGTATTATCTCATGTGATCTCCACAACTTCACTTTGAGCAATGAATATAGATGCCATAATTTTCCCCATTTTTATAGATAAGACAACTGAGATCAAATGATTTGTTAAATGATCTGCAGAGTTAGCTTTGGATCCACATCTTCATATACAAATATTCATTTATTCAAAACTATTTACTGAAGGACCACTGTGTGCAAAGCACTGCCAAGTACTGTTCTATGACAAAACTAAAAGCCCCTGCTGTTTGTTCCAGAGCTCATAGTCCACATAGGGAGATGGAAATAATAACAATTACAAATAGAAAATGCTGGGCTGCAGATGAATGGTGCAGATGTTAGCAAAAGGCACTGACAATTCAGAAAGGGAGGTTATTTTCACTCTGGCAGAGAGGGATTTCTGCAGGACTTTGAAGTTGTGTGTATAGATAGTTCTTCAAAGGGAGAGGGAGGATGATTCCAGCAACAGGATAGAACCCAGGACATATAAGATAAGTAGGCAAAACCAGCCTGGGCAACATAGTGAGACACTGTGGTGTGCAACCGTAGTCACAGGTATTTAGGAGACTGGAAGGCAGGAGGATTGCTTTAGCCAAGGAGTTGAAGGCTGTAGTGAGTTATGATCACACCACTGCACTCTAGCCTAGGCAACAGAGGAAGGCCCTATCTCTAAAGAAAGAAAGAAAGGAAAACATAAGTAAAAGTAGGGCAGTACACAAGACCCGAAGAATGGGTTCCACTTGTACTCACCATCAAATTGGTATTGACTGATCAAACTTTTCCAAATTTTTCATGCTAAATTTCTAATTCTTTGCCTATGGGGCTTAGCATATAAGTGAAGACATAATGAAGCTCTGTGATCTCCACTGTTACTTGTTGTAATCTGCATGACCACACCACAGTCCCATTTTTGTTGCTCCTACTTCCCATACAACTCCTTAGGGGCAAAAATGTCCTTAGTATAGAATCTTTCATTTCTCTAAGTATATTAATACAAATTTCCTACATATTCACCCGAATTATCTCAAACATTTACTATAGAAGAAGAATGTTGCTTAGTCTTTTCAAATTACTTAATTCTACATTATGAGGAGTCTTTATTCTCACCAATAGCTTTGCTTCCTGTTTCCTACTTATGTGCCTGCATAGGCAAATTTTTCCACTATTCTACTGATGAAACTTCTCCTGGACCAAATTCTAAAACAAACAAAATAAATAAAACCAAATACATTCAAGTTTACAGTAATTATAAACAAAATGTAAAATTTATAAATTACCTTAGAAAAACTATTGCCTCTTGTATATAGAATTAATAATAGAATTTGAATTTTAAAGTAGCATATTTCATGGTGTAATTATCATCATAATAAAACATCATGCACACACACACAAGGTCTGTCCAGAAAGTATCTAGCCATTGTTAATATAATGAGAACAGTTTGCACAACATCGACGTAACCTGGCAGCCGAGGAGAGTGGACTGAAATGCACTGGAATGCGTGGATGATGATGACCTCTCTGTAATAGTCAGTGGGGTGTTAGATGCCATTAAGTGATCATGTGTACTGTGTGGCCATCACATTCAAACGACTGAGCAAGTAGAGCAATGAATCTGCATTAAATTTTGCTTTAAGCTTGAACATTCCTCCATGGAAACTATTCAGATGATTCAGAAGGCTTTTGGTGACAACGCAATGAGTGCAGCGGAAACACAAGTGTGGCACAAATGTGTCAAAGATGTTTGAGAATCTGTTGAAAGTGATCCACATTCTGGAAGGCCTGCAACAAAAAGAACACTTGAGAATGTTGAACATGTAGGGGTTAGGTTAAAAGACTCTGGGAGAACTGTGTGAGGTCCCAAGGTGCCTACTTTGAAGGGGACTGAGGTATCATTGTCCCGTATACAGTGTTTCTTGTATCTTGTATCTTCTTCAATAAATGTCTCTATTTTTCATAGTACATGGCTGGATACTTTCTGAACAGACCTCTTATATATATATACTATACATGGGCTATACAAGGACTATGCAAGGGCATGGCTACAGGGAAGCATGGATGATAGTTTCCGTTAAATTCCTGCAGATGTTTGAGGATAAATAATATATTATTTTATTTAATCTCTTTCTATTTTAAACACACTAGTAGATACATTTAGATGCACACTGTCTTATAGTGAAGCATAGGGTACTGAGGTAGGAATTAACCAAAGAGTTTTATGAGGTTGATGAACTAAAAGTCATATATCTGTCTCATCAGCTTTTAGTTTATGAAATTTTTCATTTGAATGAGGAATAACATTCTCTTAATAGGTAGTGATGGATGTGTAAATAGAGTCATCTCTCCCTCTCTCACTTTTTTTTTTTTTTTTTGTTAAAGATAACATAGAAAATGAAAACAGAGCTGGCAGTCTACAGAGTGAAAACCATTTTCGAAGCCTCTGTCATAAATAACAGAATAATCATGCCATAGCCAAAAGGCTTCATTAGTTAAGCTGGACTCAATGGCTTGTACTGGGCTACATGCAAACTTTGTAAGAATGAGTATACCCTATTGTATTATTTATACATGTATTTTTATTTTCTGCATATTATGATGTTATGACATCTCAAAAACATTTCTAGCTGGGGAGCGACTGCCTCTCTTGGAGCTAGCCAATTCTGAGAGGTAGTAACAGGCTCAGCAGGGAGCATTCCTTTGATATGCAAATTAATCAATCCAAAGCCATAACTCCATAACTACGCTATCTGGCTCATACAGCCTAGCCAGCAATATTCCTCTGCCTTAAGGCTTATAAGAACCTTAGAAAACATTTTTCTGATAAGATTACAGCAGACCTGGTGAGTTTTCTTCTCTTTCCTTTTTTTTTCCTTGAATATTTTTTTGAAAAACTAAATTTATCTAATAAATCTACAATGTTTAAAACTTTATCAATCCAATTGTTTTAATTCTGAAATTCTCTGTTTCAAACATCCCAGAGTCTACTATAATTAAATTTGGACATATATATTGATGATTTCAATTGTTTGACTCATGCCCAAGATCTATGCTCACCAGCATCATTATGCATATAAGAATAGATCATAATAGCATTAATTTTAAAATATTTTGACACAGGAATGAGTAGATTCTCATTTATTATCTTTTAATTCCCTCTCCTCTCAGCACAGCTGGAGACCATCATCTCTTTTACTGGCCAGCTGTCTGCATAGTCATCTCACATACTGATTTTTGGCTAGCAAGTAATAGCCAAGGAGGAAGAACAGACATATCTCAAGGACACTTCTGATTCATTTATCTTTGCCTATGCATTGAGAAATTTTTAAAAGTATTATTTTGACTTATGAAACTTTTCCATATGAAATATTTTTCTTATTCAATAATTCTTTGACCTAAATTTGCTTGATAAAAGTATTAGAATAAGTAGTAGAACATCACTTGCTAAATTATTAATGACAAGGATAAACTTTTAGTGAACGAGATAATGTATGGTTTGAAAGCAAAATGTCATCTATTTCAAATCATATATTTCCTTCCACATATGGAAACTAAATTAAAAATGTAAATTAAGTTTTCTTTTATCATTAAATATAAATGCTTCTAAAGGTTTGGTAGGATACTTCAAATTATTCATCTGTAGTTTTGAATTATTTTATTATTTTCTTGTAGTCTGGATAAGCAGCAAAATTTTGTTTGAATACAACTTAAAATACTCTGGTTTTGTCTTATTTTTAATTAATTTCATATTTAGAATTTTAGATTATATAAATGTTTTGATATGAAACACCTGTGCCTTTTTTTCTTTAGAGATTTAGACAACTTCTTTGGTCCAACAACTATTTTTGGTGTATAAGCATTTAATGTAAGCAAGGGATGGTTATAAATAATTTATTTTTAATGTCTATTTAGTATTTTCATCTAAACTCGAGCTTACCGATAACAACAAAGGTGACAGGAAGTCAAATTCAATGAAATAGTTTCATAAATCATATCTCTTCTATGATAATATCCTTATAGTTAAATGGAAATTCCCCCCTCCTTTTTTTTTGTATTTATGTGACTTTTTTGGCTTATGAAATGTCACTTCTAGTCAGAAGCTCTTTTAGCAATCTTGGTAAGAATTTATCCTTCTTTTCTCCGTACCATGATGATACTCCAGGTAGTGGAAGCTTCAGAAGCCAGGGTATCAGAGAAAGAATGTTAATTTACAGTACACTACAACCTCCCATTCCTAGTTCTATTTGGACATGTGGTGTGAGCAAAAATTAAACTGCCATAATTTTAAGCCACTGCAATTTTGGACTGTTTATAGTTACAGCGTAACACAGTTATAGTATCTAAAAAATACATATTGTTAAATTTAATAATAAAGGTATTCTGAACAAATAATTTATCCAACTTTTTTCTATGCCATTAAATTTAATGAGTAATCTTTTAACCAATAAATCACTATTTTACTCAGAAATATTTATCGAGCACATTATATATGCCAAATATCTTTTGTAGGTCTCTGGAATACATCAAAGTCTAATAGAAAAAAAGCCAAAAATATCCAACTTCATAAAGCTTATTAGGAAGATTAGACAATTAATAATAAACCTAATATACACTTTAAAAAGTTATCCAGTATATCAGAAGTAACAAAGAAAAAGTAGAGTGGTGTGGGAGCCAATGCGATTGGATTGAAGTTAAATATCAGGAGAAATTAGCAGAAGGTGATGTCAAAAAATCAATGGTACAAGTGCAGAAGAAATATAAGACCTTAGAGACAATAATGATTTTGGCTTTAATTATAGGTAAGGTGGAGTATCATGGTAGTTTTATATGAGAATTATTATACTGATGTAACTTCTGTTTCTAAAAAGAGCAATCTATGTTTTATTGAAAATAGATGAGTAGGGAGGGGTAGGTAGAAGGAGGAGGAATGAGTAGGAAGCTATTCAGGAAGCATCTCAGGGAAAGATCATAATGGCTATGTTAAAACTCCTAGAAGTAGAACTTGTTAAATATACTGGGTTTCTAGACATATTTTGAAGAAAGGGTCAAAGCAGGATTTGCTAGCAGATTGGCTGTATGATATGAATGGAGGAAATAAGTTAACAATAATTACCAAGTTTTTACTGAGCAATGGAAAGATCAAGTTGTTATCATCTTTCAAGAAGACAACTTGATAATCTCTACATCCATCCAGTCCTTTATATTAAGCAGTCCAAACTATGTAAGCATCTGCTTTTAAAATACATATTAACATGTTCATGATCCCACTAAGGCAGTTGTTTTCTACCCCCATCTCATTTAAAGACACTATGATTACCCAAGAGGCTGCATTCAGAGCTCTAGATTCCATCTTTAACAGCTCATTCCAGTGAACTCCCACATTCAAGAAGTAATCATGGCCTTTATTGGATTCACTGGGCATCAGGCAGGTAGGAGGGGGGAGGAGGGGATGGGTATATACACACATAATGAGTGCGATGCGCACCATCTGGGGGATGGACACACTTGAAGCTCTGACTCAGGGGGAGGGGAGGCAATAGCATTATACATAATGTAAACATTTGTACCCCCCATAATATGCTGAAATAAAAAATAAAAAAATAAAATAAATAAAATGGGAAAGAAGTAACCACAACCTGACATATCTACTCTCTAAAATCCTCTAAAACTTTTCCAATTCTCTCAATCATAGTTGCCAACTTTTTAATACAATTATTTATCAGCCTGGATTAAAATAGCCATCTTTTGGATATATGCAATCTATTTAAGCTTTCCTATTTTGTATAAGGCCTATATGATTTAAAAATCCAAAAATCTACATACATATATCTCTAAAATATTAGTTTCTGTAATACATAAAATATATCCAGGGATTCATTACTAAAAGGAATACATTTTAATAAAAAAAGTGGCTAAGATAATTGAAGAGAAAATTTATAGAAGTAATGCAAGTGCCCAAAATACATAAGAAAAGATATCCCATATTGTTTTCAACAGGGCAATACAACTTTAGAGAAAAAATATGATAGCATTGCACATCCACCACATTGTCAGTCTGATGATACCAAAGCATGGCAGGAACATGGAATAATTGAAGCTCTCACCCACTGCTGGTGGAAACTTAAACCAGAATACCTTTTAGCTTTATCTAATTAATTTGATATGTGTAGTAACTCTACTACTAGTTTTAAACCTAGAGTAATGGTATCTCAGCAACAATATTATTGGCATCTTGGACCAGATGATCCTTTCTTGGAGAGGGGTGCAGCCTATGCATACTAGAATGCTGAGCAACATTCCTGGTGGCCTATATCAGCTTGATGCCAATAGAAACCCCTACCACAAGTTGTAACAACCCTAAAATATTTTAAGATGTGGTCAAATGTCCCCTGTCGGGGGAGCACAATCATCCCCAGTTGACAAACATTGCCTTGGAAAACCTCTTACATATGAACATCTGGAGACATGCAAAATGTGACCCAGTAGGCTTGTTTGTAATAGCAAACAGGAAAGTGTCTATATGTCCATCAAAAGTGGATATTATAAGTCATTATAATTGATGAAATAAAAATGATAAAATAATAAAAATAAATTATTAACCAATGAATATGGATGAGTATCAAAAAATACAGTAAAAGAACAAAAAAATAACAAACCACAGAAAAGGAAAAAATAATTCCTGACATTTTGCTACCACATTATCTTCAAGAGCAAGTAACAATAAACATATTTTTTAGAGATAACTATACATATAGTAACACATTAAAGAAAGACATCTTAAAAAAAAAAGAGAAAGGACCCTAATAAGCTTACTTATAAATGAAAAAGGAGATATTACAACTGATACCACAGAAATACAAAATATCATGTGAATACTATGAAAATCTCTAAGTACATAAACTCTAAAACATAAAAGAAATAGACAAATTCCTGGAATCAAACAATCTCCCAAGAATCAATAAGGAAAAAATATAATTCCTGAATAGTTTAATAACGAGCAACGAGATTGAAGCAGCAATACGAAACATTTCACAGATGCACACACAAAAACAAAACCCTGGACCAGATGTAAATTTTGCAGCCGAAAATCAGACCTTCTTTATCAGACCTATAAAGAAGAGTTGTTGGTACCCATAGTACAGAAATTATTCCATAACATCATGAAGGAAGGTATCCTGCCACACTCATTCTACAAATCCAGTATCACCTTGATGTCAAAGCCAGTAAATGACACAACAAAAAAAGAAATCTACAGACCAATATCCCTTATGAATATAGATGCAAAAGTCCTCAATAAAATACTAGCAAACCTAATTCAACAGCATCAAAAAATAATCCACCATGAACAAGTGGCCTTTATCCCAGGGATGAAAGGATGGTTCAACATACGTAAATCAACAAATGTGATTTACTACATAAACTGGAGCAAAACAAAGATCATATAATCATCTCAATAGATGCAGAAAAAGCACTTGACCAAATTCAGCACCCTTTCATGATAAAAAACCATTAACGAACTAGGCATAGAAAGAACATATTTTTGTGTATTTTCTTATTCTTTCCACCAGGATCCATTCATAGAGCACAGAGATTACTAAATCCTAATACATATCAGATTTGCACAGGCTGCTACAGATACTGAGGTGAATAAGAAATTATTCATTCCCCAAATTATATCAGAGTATACTACATTTTCTCATAAAAGTTTATTATACTCTCTGATAAGATCTCTAAGAAAAATACATAAACAGTGAGATAGTAAATAGGAAAACATTGCTAATTGTCAATATGGTAGCAAGCCAGAAGCTCTATCTCTTCCGGTTAGAAAGCTTAAGATTGGCTAAGATAAAGATGTTAAAGACTCTGGTACACTATCTATCTCCATTCCTAGAACAGGTCTAAAACAATTATATTAAATTCATTTAACTAATTGATACAGTGCTATATCACTACTTATATCATTATCACAATGTATCCAGAGTATCAGCATAATTTAGCTGTTTTTAACTGTAGTTCATTTCGTACCATTCAAATCCACAGCTCACAGGCAGTTTGGTTTCACAATCCTGTTTCTCATTACTGGGGAGACTTGTACAAGAGATGAGTAGCCAACCTTTCATGGTCATTAACTAAATGCTCAAGGAAAAGGATGTCTGCTGTTCATCAGGTTCTTTGTTATATAAACTGACCTTGAAACCGTCATTGATTAAAGAACTCTTGAATACAGTTTGTTTCAGGTTTAATTACACCCAGTATCCCTACACTGCTTTGTAGCTTGATTAAATTATCTGTCACATTTAAAAATTACTAAAAGGGAGTAGAGGTATCCTTTCAGAAGAGGAAGGAATGCACATTTAAGCAAGATTAGTGTGAGGTATAATGAAGCCAAATGTTTTTTAATGTTGTCTAATCTGTCACCGAAAGGATGTGTACCAGAGGGAGCAGCTCACAGGTCCTCTCTTGCTATGTCATTATTCTGTTGGGATTCTTTTTCATCCTTCACGTCTCAAGTAGTGGTGGTAGAGGAGTGGGGAGAGAGAATGACTACATCCAAGTGCCTGTAGCACTTCATAATGGTATATGCTGATTTCTCTTCACAGGTCTGAAGATATGGTTCTAGAATCAGTTCAACATCTTACACTGACCCTACATTCCAACAATTATGAATTCTGAAAAGGAAAATTAAATGTTACTTCTCCTTTGTTTTTCTAACATTGAGTAGCTGTGCTAGTTTCCTAGGGCAGCTGCTTTAACAAATTACCACAAACTTAGTGGCTTCAAACAACAGATTATTCTCAGTTCTGAAGGCTAGAATTCAGAAATCAAGGTGTGAGTAGTGCTGCACTCTTTCCAAGGGCTCTAGGGAAGAATACTTCCTGGATTCTCCCATCTTCTGGAGGCTCCAGGCATTCCTTTACCTGTGGCATCATAACTCCAATGTCTGCTTTTGTTTTCATATGGCCTTCGCCTCTGTATCTTATTCTCCTCTTATAAAGACAATTATAATTATACTTAGGGTCAATTCTAATTCAATATTAATTCATCTCTATTTCCTTAATTACATTTGCAAAAACTCTTTTTCCAAATAAGTTCACATTCACAAGTTCTCTATAGGCATCTCTTTTTGAAGGCCACCGTTCAACCCATCACAATAGCTAAGCATGCACATAAAATAAACCTTGGGCAAACAAAAGTTTTATGCTTTGTATGTACCTTTGTTTCTAATACTTTATTTTATATCGTGATTTTTTTATTACAAAGTATTACAGGGGTACAAATATTTTTGGTTACATGAATTGTGTTTGCAGTGCTTGAGTTCATCAGGGAAATGCAAATTAAAACCACAATACAATATTAATTTACCCTAGTTAGAATGCTTTTATTAAAAAGTCCCCAAACAGTAGATGTTGGCATGGATGCAGAGTGAAAAGAATACAATACGATGTTGGTGGGACTACAAATCGGTACAACCTCTATGGAAACCATTATGAAGATTCCTCAAAGAACTAAAATCTACCTACCGTTTGATGCAGCAATCCCACTGCTGGGTATTTATCTAAAGGAACAGAAGTCATTTTATTAAAAAGACACCTGCACTCAAATGTTTATTGCAGCACAATTCACAACTGCAAAGAGGTGTAATCAACTCAAATGCCCATCAAGTCATGAGTGGATTAATAAAATGTGGTAGATATATACCATGGAATACTACTTAGCCTTGAAGAAGGGTGATTTAATGTCTTTTGCAACAATTTGAATGGAATCTGGAGACTATTATCCTAAGCGAAGTATCTCTATTGTGACTTTTACTCTAAATCATGATCAATTTAGAGTGAAATAATACCAGAGCCATTACATTATTTCCAACATTACAAGCCACTTTGTTGCTGCTTGACAATCCTCTACCTTGATTTTAGTCAATTTATTGATTCCTCCAATAAAGCTACCAAAAGATATTCTATTCTGGCTACTGTAAGTCATTCCAGCAACCCACAATGAGGATCTGCTTTCTGGAACATTCACTGAAATATCTATGGGTATTTTAATGATAAGTAACTTAATTCAGGGAACTCATCATACAGGTTATGCAAAAGATGCAAAGTCAAACCAAGAGTGTTGAAGCAAATCAGACATTAGCAAGAACAATATGCTGTTTAGCACATTTTGGAATGGTAGAAGATAATATTAATAGAGAGCACAAGATGATCTTGTGTAATATAAAATCAACAACATATTCTATACCTTGTGGAATATAAATTCACTGGGATCATGGAAGGAGACATTATCTTACAGAGAGCCAAAAACGTGGAAGAGAAGCAACCACTAGTGAAATGGGCCAGAGATATGAGTGAACAGAAAGGCTTCCCCCTTCTCTTGTTCTCTAAGCTATCAGCAGCAATTTCTGTTGGCTAAATCTACCTGGAAGTCTTGATTAGGGAATCCCTGATTAAGAAAATTATTTACATAAAAAAGGCAAGCAGTAGATGAAAGTGACTGATAGGCAATGATTGATATGTATCCAAACACTTAATAATATATCTAATACTATAATAGAGTCATACAAATAGATATACTAAATTAGTTTACATGTATGTGTGTGTATATATATATATAAAAAATCGGATTGCTTTAAAAATTATTTGCCAATCTACTCCATAAACATTTAAGAAGTTTTTCTTGAGTTACATCTTCTTTAGAAGTATAGAAAAAATAATCTCCTTGAGGAGCTAAATTTAAATAAAGGAATATGAAATAGTCTATGAAAATATTTTTATGATCTAATAGAGATATTTAAACATATATTTAGAAAACTAATTCAGATTTTAAATATTAAATAATTTTCAAGTTTATATTGTGCTAAAATGTCTGTAAACTATTGTCATGCTATGTATGTATAATGGCTTATAAAACTCAGGAAGTTATAGCTATTTGAGGTTTATTTTAAAAAATACTAAAAGCTTCAGTAGTTAATACACATGACTGAATTTTCAGTTAGGGCTATCACATACGAAGTGCTGCACCATCATTCAGTCTTCCAAAGAGAGAATATGGCTTAGATAGGGAGCAATGTGCAAATAAATAAGCACATTTTCCCTTCTAAGGGTAAACAGTTGTGTGTTATTTTAAAGATGTTATTAAAGTTGCTAAAACTTTTTAAAAACATTAATAAAGGTTGGTTTTGAAATACAAACTTTGAACATTTATATGAAAAGTAGCTGCAACCACGCTAGTGTGAGCAGCATGGGACACATGCAAGCAGATCAGCTGAATTCAGAGATGCAGAATCTAATTACAATAAGAACTAATCCTTATTAAAAATATTTGCATTATCTTTTTTCTCAGTTCCTAAATAGGGACTTCCAATTAACACTCTATGTTTATAGTTCTGTAAATTTGCATGTATAATTTATATTAAATTTACCAATATAATCATTTTTAAATACTCAGGCTAGGATATAAGAGTACAATTATTATTCTATAATATTTTCTTCTTCCTAATAATGTTCTGATCAAATGATCATTTCTGATGTTAGAGAATGATTTTATCACCTGAGGTTTCCTATTATAAAGGGAAAGAAGAATCAAATATTCAGAAATTACAGAGCCAGCAAATAGCATCTAAACAGATGGTTCCTTAAAAATCCTACTCTTATCTGAGTGTAAATCTCTTTATATACATATTGCAATATTGCTAAAATAATAAAATATACAGTTTGATGAGTTCAAGAAATTTATACAGTAATGTAACGAAAACAAATTGAAAATATTGATCATTTTCACTCCTCCTAAATGTTTTTTGCACCTTTCAATATTCAATCCTCTCTCCCTATTTCCAGACTCTAGCTGTGTATTTCTTATAATGTCATATAAACAGCATCATTCACTATATGGTCTTTGATACCCAGCTTCATTCTCTTAATATTAATTAATATTAATTCAAAATATTAATACTGATATTTTGTTTCTTTTGTATTTTTGAATAGTATTCCATTTTATGACTATTCCACTCTGTTCTTTAATGGATAGACAATGTTTTGACCAAAGCTGCTAAGAGCATTTGCATAGAAAGCAATGTTTGAACAGATGTATTTATTTCTCTTGTAAAAATACCTGAAACTGTTGTGTTGTGCAACTATATTTTAAATTTTACAAAAATTTTAACTAATTTCCAAAGACACTCAGCCATTTTGCATGCCCGCCGGAATACATAAGATCTCCAGTCAATATCTCCAATAGCATTCGCTACCATCACTCTTCTTTATTTTAGCAGTTCTAATGGATGAATAGTAGTATTTCATTATTGTTTTAATTTACATTTTTATAATGACTAATGATGATGTTGATCGTCTTTGATTGTAATCCTTATACTGCAAATTATAATTTTACTTTTCAATGGCCCATTTAGTAGTAATTACATGAGCAATTTATTCATGTATAATAGAATATCATTCAGAAAATGTTTTAATAATGTATTTTCTAAAGAAACTTTATACTCAATACACACTTTGGGCATATAGAAAAATTCTTTGTCTTCAAAAAACAAAACAATCATTAGCAATTATTTCTCTTAGGTTGTATATTGTTTGTTTGTTTGTTTTCTTTATTTCTAAGCTCCAAACTGTTAGTTTATTTTATTTTTACAAATGTTGTCACTTTAATTTTTTTGTATATTTAGTGCTTTTCTTTTTAAATTCATTTTTAGCACCTTCATGTAATGCATTTTCAAGTTTTATTTAGTAAAAACTAAGTGTCTTTAGGTTACCAAAATGTTCAATTATATGATTTTTCCTTTTCCTAATTTTTATATTTTTCATGATATCTGGATAAAAGATGATTTATAAAAATTGTCATGGTACATGATGTCAGAGTTTTTCTTTATTGATGAATTTTTGAGGTGAGAATTGACATAATATTTAAGTAATATTAAGATATAATTTACACATATTAAAATGCATACATATATTGCAGATTACATTATGTGAACTGTGAAACCAAACTTGTTTACACTCTATCTCCACTCCCACCCCAGTCCTAGGGCAACCATTGATCTGTTTTCTGTCCATATAAATCTGTATTTTCTAGATAGCTCACATAACGTAATCATGCATTATATAATTTTTGCATTTGACTTTTTTCACTTAGCATAATTTTTATTCTTTTTAAGATTAATAGTGCATTGCTTGAAGAAATTGTTTATCCAGATTCTCAGTAAACAAAAAAGGCTGAAGTAAGATTATCTTTCAAATTTCCATGTTTAAATAGAATTAAGCAATAAATTTATGATTTGAAAGCTATTATAGCAAAAATTCCAAAACCCATTACAGCAAAAATTCCAAAACCCATTTTACCATGTAAAATTATATAATCATTGTACTTATATAATCTAATATTTATTTTAATTTTAATTTAAATTTTATGAACATTTTAACTCAAAAAAACTACAATATTTTCCTAAAATATTCTATTTATATGTTTTATATAATCACCCTGTATATTTTATTAACTGTGAATTTTATTAGCTGTCTCCTTCCCTCTTTCTTTTTTCCTCCTTCCCTCTTTCCTTCTCCCTCTCCTTCTCCCTTTCTTCTTCATCAGACAGGGCTAAAATGCAAGGGGATGAATACATTCACATGGCAACTGAAAAGATCAGAAAATACGTTTCATCATTGTGTGAACATTCTATCACTCTTGTAATAAAGCTGCAGAATATTCTTTAAGTAATATTACTTTTAGTTATAAACTTATTTCTAAAGTAATGTAACGAACATGTCTATAAACACCTCAAGACTAGCTTTTAGGCAATGTTAGTAGATGATCTGTGTATCCTGTTACCACACGTGTAAGTTATTTCATATTGTCCCCTCCAAAACTCCACGAGAAATCCTGTTTTATGAAAGCCAGTATCTTTATGTGATGAAAAGTAATTTAATGCATTTACATTTTAAATTTATCTTTAATGTTCAATTCAAAGACTTTATCACTTTTATAGGAATTTTAAGCATCCGACAGCTAATGATAAAGGAAAAAACGTAATATATATGTGCCGTCCTCCTGATCCTTGAGCTAGCTCTAACATGTTGATTGGTTCAGTATGGATAGAGGGCTGGGCATGTCATCTCAATTCCCTAAGTCTTATTATAAGGATTATTCTTGACTTCTCAGAGGATTTTGTGTCTTGTTTCTTTATTTCAGGTCAGTACTCAAATCTGTAATGATATCACAAATTAAGGGATCCAAGAGCAAAAAATGACTATAATTTGATCTTATTCATTTGAGTAACCATTTATGGCTTTATACTTTTATTTCCACTATCAAAATCAGTAGTAGCTCTTTTCTATGATATCACAAAGTATTTTCTAGATCGACACATAGTAGAAATGTTTGTAAATTATTTTAATCATTGGAAGAAACGATGTTAAAATTGTAATTTGTTCTCAAATTCATAATCTTAAAAATATCCCCTAAAATAGAACTTTTAAATTGAAATATATCTTTCTTGTATGAGGATTTGCCTTCTATACGTTCATTGATGATTTAATTATATTAAAAGAAAGTATCAAATATAACCTAAAATGTATGTCTCTAAAATCTCTTTTTTTAATTTTCTCAAATGCTAGGAAGATATTTTAATCAAATATGAATCATAGGATGATAATAAGAACAATATAAGAATTAATGAATACTTTCTCATTCATGTAATTTTAATAAAGGTAATGCTTTGAGCATTACATAACACTTTAAGGATTATTGTCTTACCATCTACTTATAAATGTAATGCCATGTAGAAATTAATTAAATGAAGTACACACTTTCATAGCTAGGATATATTATCAATTAATATAAATATTATATCAGAGAAGAAAATACACAATGAATTAGTGGTTTTTCAAGATATTGGCCAATGGTCAAAGAACATTATTTTCTCATAAAGGATTTTATAAGAAATCTACCTGTTCCCTAGCTAACATGGTCTGCTAGATTCTGATTAAAAAATAATTTATATGGCAGAGCAGCCACATGGGAAAGCATTAAATTTTATAATAAGGCATATGATATAACAAGTGATATGAATGTAATAAAATTAGTAGCTACCAGTGTCCCCCCAAAAGAAAATAAAATCACACATACTTTTAGATATTTTTCCATGGCAAAAAAAATCTTTTTGTTTTATACATTTAGCTTTATTCTTCCAGTGATTTAGAATTTTTTCCTCCAAAATACTAAAAACATAATAAAATATGTAGAAACACTTTTGTCAAGAAGGATGTCACTAAACAAATATTAATAGTAAAGCCAAAGGATTATTGTCAGTTGTGCTTGAGCACATCTACCCTCAAACACTATTGCATAGACTGTCCTCCGTGTTACTGTCAATGCTTCCCCGTGCAAGCACTTCAGAACTATTACTGCTTCAATCACAAGGCATGATTAATTCCCTCACAGCCTCTAAGTATATTTTGCAATGATCTTGCCCAAAAATTAAAACTTAGACCAGGAGCAGGAGCGTGATGTGCTCATTATAATTTCAGGCAATGATTTAAAATGTACTGAAATCAAAAAAACTATACCACCAAAAAGGGGATGGAGTCCTCTACTAGTAAGAAAAATGATGATGATGATGATGATACTAATAATATCAAATCATTAGAACAGAATCAAGAAGAGGAAAGAAATTAAGAGAGGAATTTTTATATTTCATGTTATTTCAACTGTAAGGTTTGACATTTTTCATTAGAAATAAAATTTTCTGTTTTCTTCTGTTCTAGAATACTTCCTTTCTTGCCTCATGTATTACATATAAACCTTTACTCATGCTTTTATCATTAGATGGAGGTCCTGGATGATGAGTTAAGTTATTGCCACCAGAAGGCTCATACGACCAGGAAAGCTTTGCTCTTTGCATAGAGTTCAATAATAAAGAGAGAAAAACAGAAAGCAATGAGTTTGGATTGCCCATAGAGAAATGTGGTTTTGTTGCTTCTTATAATTATTTAGAAATAAATAAAAAAAAATTTAATTTAGTTCATAGTAACAGAGTTCTCTAATAAATGTAATGAGCTAATATTTTTTCATCTTATATTACATCAAATCTTAAGGTAGCAATCTAGGGCTGTTAAAAGGAGATTCAATAAAACTCTCAGAAACCCAGGATTTTTATATTTAGTCTATCATAGATATCATGCACTGCCTATACTCAAGGTCACCTCAAGTTTAAAAGCAGGTTGTTAAAGCTCCAGCAGTTACATTATAGGCCAGAAGAAAAAGAACAAAGAAAAACAAAGGGAAAACAAGAGTTGACCAGTTGAATCAGCTATCAGGCTTCTTTAAGGTGCTTTCATTGGAAATCCACACAACTTTTTTCTTACATTTCATTGGAATCCACTATTATGTGAGGAGAGATAAAGTTTTTATTTTTACCTGGAAATAGTACTGTGCTCAGCTATTCTGTCTTGTTATTGTAAAAAACAAAACAAAAAAAAAAAAGAGAGGAGAATGGGTTATCTAAGTAGGCAAATGGAAGCCCCTGCCACAGCCTCTCTGATCATAAGGTTTAATTGGTATCTAAAGCAGAAGAAACAGAATCATTGGGCCAGACAGAAAAAAGCTTTTATTAATAACAGACTATCATTAAATAGATATGGACAATATTGGAAACATAAAACAAGAGAAAGCATTTGTAGAAATAAGCAACTGGAGGAAATTTATGTTGGTGGAAAGAGATGGTTCTCATCACCATTTATTAGTGTAATATCATTGGCCTCTCCCTACAACTTCTCTCTTATTTGATTGGTTAATTTGGAGTAAGCTAGTTGAAATACATAACTCTGCCCTTTCTCCTCCCTTTTCTTAGGAGTGAGATAATCATACAGAAAAAAAATTCTCTTCTGCACAATCTAGCATAAATTGCACTGAAGCAGGAAACCACAGACCTGTAACTAGCAGTCAAGCTAGCTGAAATTGGTTAATTTTAAGGTTATGTATTACCCATCCCACTTGTTTACAGATGGAAATCAACCTTTACTTAAGTTAAGGCCTTTAGCATTGCCACGTGAAGTATTTTTGGTCTTGGTGTTTAGAGTAAAAGCACAGCATTCTGAGTTGGCAATTTGTAGAGACTTATATTAGACCATACGACTTTTCAGTTCTGCAGGTATTAATATTTTAATTATTTATTTATTTACTCATTCATTCATTTGCTTATTTATATTAATGGACAAGTAAAAGTTGCATCTATTTATGATATAAAATGTTTTTATACATGTATGCACTGCAGAATGGGTAAATCGAGCTAAGTACTATATGTATTATATCACATATGGGTTTTGTGTGTGTGGTAATAACACAAAATCTACTCTTTTAGAAATTTTCAAAAATACATTATATTGCTTTTTACTGTAGGCACCATGATGAACACTAAATCTCTTTAAATTATTCCTTCCATCAAAATGAAATTTTGTGTCCTTTGACTAACAACTCCCTATAATCCCCACCTATAGACTACTGGTAACCATCTTACTTTATTATAAGAGTTCAACCTTTTTATACTTCACATGTAAATGATATCAATTAGTATTTCTCTTTCTCTGTTTGGCTTATTTCTCTTAAATAATGTCCTCCAGGTTTATCTGTGTTGTCACAAATGCCAGGATTTCCTTCTTTATTAAGGCTGAATAGTATTCCATTGCGTATATATACCAATTCTCCTTATCCATTCATCGGTTGATGGACACTTAAGTTGATTTTATAACTTGGCTATTTTGAATAAAGCTACAATAAACATGGAAGTGCAGACATCTCTGATGAATTGGTTTTAGTTGTACTTTAACAGCTGTAGTTGAGAGAAGATATTTTAAGACTTAGATTACTGATGTTTTTTAAACTTGATAGGAAAGACATTCATTCTCTAGGTGAGCAGCTTTTTCTATACAGGAAGAGCTGCATATTAAGGGATTTAGACAAAGCCACAAAGCCTTGATTTAAAAAAAGGCAATATCTTTGCTGTCCTAGTAAAATGTTCAAGGGCTGAGAGGAACCGGCTGAAATAGAGAAGACAATGGGCAAAGAAGACGGGACCATGTGAACACCTGTTGTAAGAGTTGCTTTCACAGATAATAGAGAGCGGAAAAAGTCTTAGCAGACAAATTTTTGGTCAAAATTTGTCCTCGAAAACAATGGGACCCTCATAAGACAATATTGAATCTTGGAAATGGTGTGCACTTCAGCAAAAGTGACTTCAGTGAAGACTATTATAAGCTCAAGCAACTTCCAGATGCATCTTGCCACAATGCAACTTTGAAGTACACAGGGGTTGTACTTAGCATATAAACTTAAGGACCATGAGAACCTCTGCATGTGTAGGTGGGCTAGTAAGGCCTTTGTTAGCAATTTGGCAGAGGCAAAGTTCTACTCATTAGAAAAAGAGCATCTCCACAGACAGATTTTAAGACATTATGAGAATGAAAAATTATCTCCTGGTTTTATAAAAGAAGATAGATTTTGGCATGTACCATATGAGGATATGTGACTGGGTCCAAAGAAAAATTACAGAAAAAAAAAATCTTCAGGAAAGTCTAAAATAACTCCTTCTAATACAGGTATGAATCAGAAAACTGTGGATTAATACCTTCTCAGAGCTGCAACCAGGTAGACCATGATAAGAGCAATTGAAGATACTTCGTGAAGATTATGGTACCCATAAAAAAACATATAAGGCTTGGGCATATATAAGAGGGGAAGACCTGAAGCGCCAGCATATAGTAGTCAAATAATATTAGGTGAGATTCAAGGTGACTTGATTTTGTAGGCTCAGATTTAGGTTTTACTTGTGCTCCGATGAAATATGCCTAAAATTAAGCCGGGCATGGTTGTGCATGCCTGTAGTTCCAGCTACTCAGGAGGCTGAGGCAGGAGGATCACCTGAGCCTGGGAGTTTGAGGTTGCTGTGAGTTAGGCTGATGCCACGGCACTCTGGCCCAGGCAACAGAATGAGACTCTGTCTCAAAAAAAAAAAAAAAAAAAAAAAAAATTCCTGAAATTAGAATGTCCAAAGCAAGATAACTGGTAGGTCTTCTAAACCAGATGTGAGAATGGCAGAGCCAACATAGGTAAACCAAGGACTATACTAAAAAGTCTTTGAGGAAATAATACATATTTTTTGAAATTATTTTATTCAGGAAAGAAAAGAATATGAGGAATCACAAGAATTACACGTTTCTTCGTATAGGTAAAATATTTAGCTAAAATTTTTGAATGTGACAAAACAAAAAATCTCAAATACTGAATATTAGAGAGAAAAGAAAGGTATGGATCTCAAAACATAGAGAAAGGAAAATATATTAATGTCCCAAGTTCTGAAGAACAAGCAAATTCAAATGAAAAAAGCTCTAAGGGAAGGTGCTAGGGCAATACCCAAGATTAAGGGATAGGAGGAGTGAAATTGCTAAGCATTCAGCGAACTCAGGAACTGAAGGCAACCAGATAAAACTGGGTGTGCAGAACGCTATTTGAACAGCCAAAGACTTAGGTTGTATTTTCAAAAGATAAAAAATAATATTTTTTCCCAGCGTAATCATGTTTTCCAATTAAGGTGCCCTGTCCTCAGAATAAAGTAGCAACTGAAGATTGCAAGGAGATAGGATGAAGTCAACAGACAAACCTGATAAAAAGAAGAGCAAGCAATTCATTAACTTGAAGTATTGCACAACGGGGGCAGAGAAAAAAATATCTGGGCCTTTTGGTTTTGGTACTTTTCTAGGGCCTTGGCAGCCAGGAGATGAAAAGATGTTCAATATCATAGTAATTAGGGAAACACAAATTAATGCCACAATTAGATATTACTATACATCAATCAGAATGGTCAAAATTCAAAATAAACAAAAGAAAACAAAAATCGTAACACCAAATTCTGGCAAGGATGTGAGGAACCAAGGCCATTAATGTATTGCTGGTGGAAATGTAAAATGGCATAATACAATCACTTTGGAAAATAATTTGGCAGTTTCTTGTATTACTAAACATGTAATTACCATTCAATTTAGCAATCTCACTTTTGGAGAAATACAAATCTTATGTTAAAGCAAAATCCTATACAAAAATGTTCACAGCACATTTTATTAATCCAGTCACGTATTGATGGGCACTTGGGTTATTTCCACATCTTTGCAATTGTGAACTGTGCTGCTATAAACATTCGAGTGCAGATGTCTTTATTATAGAATGTCTTTTTCTCCATTGGGTAGATGCCCGGAAGTGAGATTGCTGGATCAAATGGTAGTTCTACTTTTAGTTCTTTGAGGTATCTCCATATTACTTTCCACAGAGGTTGTACTAGTGAGATATTGAGTTGAGTCTTTTGGGCTAAGAAAAAATAAAAACTTGGGGTACTGATGTTCTTGGCTCAGCTTTACAAAAAAAAATAAAACATGGTGGCATAAAGTCTAAAAAATATGTAAGTAAATAAATATAAGTGAGATCATGAAGGAAAAAAAGTGTTCACAGCAGCTTTATTTCTAATAGCCCCAAACTGAAAGAATCCAATGTTCTTCAGCAGGTGGAAAGTTAGACAGATAAACACACAACTTGGAGGGATTTCAAAAGAACCATATTGAGAGAAAAAAGCCGATTTCAAAGAGTTTCATAATGGACTTCCCACTTTATATAACATTCTTAAAATGATAATATTATAAATAGAGAAGAGATTAGTGGATGCCATAGGTTAGAAGGGGTTAGGGAGAACGGAGGGGGCTGTGTCTCTAAAAGGTAGAATGGCAGATCCTTGTGGTGGGACTGCTCTGTATTCCGACCGTGGTGGTCACATGAATCTACACATTTGAAAAATGTACAAATAATTAAACACACACACAGGAGTCCACGTAAGATGAATAAAATCAATAAGATAAGTGAATTTTATCAAAATCAATTTCTTGGTTATGATATTGTCCTATAGTTATGCAAAATGTTACCACTGGAGAAAACTGGATATATAAAGTCTCTCTTTATTATTTCTTACCAGCGTTTTTAAATCCATAATTGTCTAAAATACAAAGTTAAATAATACCCAATATAAAATATAACAATTGAATAAATATAGCAAACGATGAGTTAGAATATTGTGTTTTTAAGTCTTCCTATAGGGTATTAAAGAAAAAGAAAGCATGCCATTAATAAAAAGAGAAGAAGAAGAAAAATTTGCTGGCTTGGGGATTCTTTTTCTTGAGTCTGATCTTACAAGGTGTCCTTCAGGAACGTATGCTCTCTTGAGGTTCTATGTAGCTGATATAAAAATATATTCCTGGCATTACCTCCTATATAAGAACATTGTCCGATACATAGATGAGAAGGTCCATCTAAAACCAGATAGAAGAGCATGAGGATTTTATTCTAATCCCAGGGGCTAAAAATTTAATGTTATCAAGTGTTAGGGAGATAGAAGTAATATACAGGAAGCTAGTTATATGAAAATAGGATAGGTACATCCTATCTGAATGATCAATGCCTCTTATCAAAATTAAAGTCAGTTTTAAAAGCATTGCTGCTGAAACAAAACTAATTGCAGTCCAATTTCTACCTCACAGGTTATAATTTTATAATTCCTTTACTAGACCTTACTAGACCTTATTGGGGATTTCAGAAGAGTTTTTGTGACTAAAGTCAAGAATAGCTAGTAAATTAAGGCCAAAATCTTACAATTTATATTTTTCTGGCCTTTATCTTTGTGCATATCATTCTGTGGCTCATAAAATATGTGAAAAGTCTAAGTTAATTGTAGAATATTTTTCAAAAGAAGATAGACAAATGGCCAACAGACAGATGAAAAAAAATGCCAACATCACTCATCATTAGGGCTTTGCAAATCAAAACCACAAAAAGATATCAGCTTAGCCCTATCAGAATGGCCATTATTAAAATGTCAAAATACAATAGATGCTGGTGTGGATGCAGAGAGAAAGGAATGCTTATACGCTGCTGGTGGGACTGCACCTCTATGGAAAACAATATGAAGATTTCTCAAAGAAATAAATGTAAACTTACCATTTGACCTAGCAATCCCACTAATGGGTATCTGCCCAAAGGAAAAGAGGTCATTTTATCAAAAAGACGCCTGTACTCGAATGTTTATCACATCACAATTCACAATCTCAAAGATGTAGAATCAACCTTAAGTGCCCATCAATTCACGAGTGGATTAAGAAAATACGGTATGATCAGACGCAGTGGCTCATGCTTGTATCCTAGCACTCTGGGAGGCTGAGATGGGAGGATTGCTTGAGCTTAGGAGTTTGAGATCAGCCTGAGCAAAGGGAGACCCTTTCTGTACTAAAAATATAAAAATTAGAGTAGCTGCGGTCCCAACTACTTGAGAGGTTGAGGCAGCTCTGACTCTGGTGGGGCAAGGGCAATACTCGTAACCTAAACATTTGTACCCCCATAATACGCTGAAATTAAAAAAAAATAATAAAAGATCATACATGCAAAAAAAAATTATAGTATTAACAAATTGTAAACTGGATGTGTATATCTCTGCTTGTAGGCTACCAATAAAAGGAAGAGATGAATGTACAATACAGCACAATTTTATTTACTTTCAGTAAAAAAAAAAGCAAAACTGCATTTTTTTTTTCTCTTAAGCAAGTAATTTATTGCTGAGAGTTCTCTCAAGAGAAGGGAGTGCAGGAAGCAGCATCACTTGGGAAAAGCTAAGCCAGGATGCGGTCACAGCTGGAGACTAGCCCCCGCCTGACTCCTGGGGAGCACAGAGTAGCAACACACCACTCCCTTGCCTCTGCCTTGAGGCAGGGGGCTAGCCCCCAGGCCAGGAGAGCATAACCTCCAGGTGAAGCGGGCTCCATTTGTCCCCAAAACTGCATTTACTATATAATCACTATCCCTCTTCATTTTTTTCCTAAAATTGTCATTGTATGATTTGCTAGAAGGTTTCTGCTCTTAAATACATGCTTGCTAATTTATGTAAATGCTTTATTAATTCAGTAATATTTATGCAAAGTTTTTAATACACAAAATTTAGTAACCTCAGGAGACAGTACAGCTTACATTCAGTTCAAGTGATGTAAAAATAGTCCACTTTACAATGTCAAAAGGGGGCAAAGCATGAATCTTTTTCAATTCAAAGACTCTGTAAAGAATGATACCATGCCCATAGCAGCTCTGTTAATAGTAATTTATTGTTACAGAGAAGAAGAAAAAGAGGTCATGTCTCAGCAGTATAAACAGATATCAGGTTCCATTTTTTTACTTCAGTATTCAGGTTTTGTCTAGATTACAGAAAGAGAAATAAAACATAATTCATTTCTAATGTTGCCGGGAGCCACTAATTTTTACAAATTGGTATTCATGAATTATTATATCTTATGTTACAAATCTTAAAGAAACAATAAAGTAAATTGCATTTTACAATAAATCTTACTTCAGGGTAAGAATGGCAATTTGATTACTTTTTCTCATCTGTGTTTTTGACAATGTATTATGAGATTTTAAAAAGTTTTCTAATAATAACTTTTGTCAATTTAACAAATAAAATAAATGCTGGTAAATATTAATAAATGAAAATTAGTTCAAAGAAAAAGTGACAAGTAAAACTAGAATATATTATCAATGAGCTAAACATTAAATTTATGCAATATGTCTAATTTTAAATATTTATTTATTGCAGACAAAACTAAAAGAAAGGAATGTTTAAAATGAATAATTAAATATATACCTAACATGCCCAATAAATATTAAATTACAAATGTCAGGAGACCCTACATGCAGATAGACATTGCCATGATTTCCAAAAAAAGTTGTGAAAAATGTACATTTGCTCTTTCTAGCCTTTTTAATAGAAAAAATAGAAAGAAAAGCAGCCATGGATGTACATTTTGCTTAAATATTTTATTAGTAGTTAAAAATTGTATTTAGCATGGATTCTACTTTGATCTCTGAAAATACAATTTATGTGATTTAGTGTAGCCATTAAGAGGTTAGCATTTCAAATACTGAATATATGGCCACCTGTTTCCTGTCTGTATCAAGTGAATTTCATACCATAACTTTTTTAAAAAGGTGTTTAAATTTCTTTGCAAATTAATAATAGCATTGTATTATTGAAAACTCAGAAAGTATTTTCTATATTCTGCCTATTATTGGTATCAAATATTAGTATTCAATTAATAGCACAAACCAGATTTCAGAAGAGTTAAGTGATTTTAAATAAACTGTATAATATATATGCAATATATTTTATATTTTGTTTGTCATTACCTAGATCAACATTTTCTAAATGAGTGCTAGATAAAATATATGCAATTGAAAGAATAATGAATTTTGATCTGAGCAGAGACATCTCCCACTCTTTTATTTTTCCCAACTATATGTTTTAAGTGAGTCTATGTATGATTTCATGTACTGTAGAAGGCGAAAGTCAGGGTCAAAAAAAGATGTATGAAAAAGACAGACAGATAAAGAGTGGACAACCACACTTGGTGTCTAAGCAAGTGATGTGATATTGTATGCATCTGTTTGTGATAATTTGACACCAACAGATTGAGGATAAATACTCTTGCAACTCACTATAAAAATGTAAGCATTGAAAAATCCTATTGACTTAGAATTTAAAAGTAATTAATCATAATTACTCATTCATCCATCTACTTGGACTTACTTTATTGCATATGGGTGAGACAAAAATAATTAAAATTATCATAGAAGTCCTCTACACTTCTTTTTTTCTTTTTTTGCAGTGTTTTGTAAGTAAAAATAACATTATGTCTTTACAGATAATTTTTTTTAATGACTAGCTTTTCTTTTGAAGAGATTGAGAATTTTTCTCCTAGTCATGAGGGGGTAACAGAGTTTGTACTTATTTTCTCACTGTAAATGACCAGAAATTTGGACAAAAACACATGAAATCATCATTTCAGACATTGAAAAAAGTTCATTTTGCAAAATTTCAGACATTGCAAAAATCAGCATAATATTATGATTCTTGAGGAAAAAAAAATCATTGTTCTGGATTTCCAGGGAGAGGGAAGACAAACAGAGTCTGATAGTTTTGTTGAATTAAAGAGAAATATTAAGATATTAAGAAGGCAAAGAATTCTAAAATGTGGGAGTAGAATATCATGAAAAAAGGAACAGTTCAGAATAAAGGCTATAGAAAATTCTTTAAAGGAGTCCAGTTAAGTCTTTGGCTGATTACCAATCTGTGAATATGCAGCAAGAAATTCCAAAATGTAAGACAAACATTAACTTCCCAAGTATAGAACAATTACCCTTGAGCAAAAAAGGCCAGAAATTATTGAAAATGTCAACATCCAAAGCGTAGAGACACTGTTAAATACATGAAAAATTTCATAGACATCCCAGAAGAGTCACATCATGGTAATGGTGCTAAACTAGCCAGAAAATAGACTATTTGATCTGCCCGGATAGTTTAAAAATAACCCTCAAAATGTGAAAAATTATGTTCAGATAACTGTCTACAAATAAAAAAATTGCAACTTTTCTTAAAAGAGTACAACAAAGTCCAGCATTCAGTAATATAAAATTCACAATGTCTGGCATCAAATAAAAGCAATAGACAGTTGCGGAAGAAGAAAAACACAACACATATCTAAGAGACAAATCCGACAATAGTAACAGAAATGATGGGATACCAGAAAAGAATGTTAAAAATGTTATTACAGATGTCAGCAAGATGGAATAATGGAAAGTCACCTGCTTGAATCCCCCCACAACAATTATGTACTCATTCATTGGGAAAAAAGTCTCTTTGTGGGACCCTTTAGATTCAGGTAAAAGTTTGTGATATCCTGGTACAGACTGAGACCTAGGAGGGTCTTTTTGAAAGTAAAAAGTCACATGCAGATGGCAGATGCACAGATTATGCTTCCAGGTTCAGATCTGGAAATGACCATGTTCCCTGAAGTATCTCGCTGCAGCCCCATTTGTCCTTGAACCTATTACCAAAACCATCCACCAAAGGAATCAGGGGAAATCACACATGCTAGTGTCTCAGCAGACAGGCTAGTCTGCTCACCAACATCAGTCTCAGGAATGGACCTAAGAGTTATCCTGTAAGTGGGCTCGAGTTTCCCTCAGTTATCATCACAGCTAAGTACTTCACACAAAGTCTCTGAGAGAGACTCACCTATCTTTATCACCAGGACAAGCTTGTCAGCTTCCATCCCACAGCAGATACTGATGGAGTTCAGTCTGACGTTTTGCTGAAGTCAGAAAGCTATCCCAAAGGCATAGGGATCTGCTGGAAGATGCACCTGTATAAAACGTTGGGGCAGACTTACCAGCCTCTATCCAAAAGCAGAGCTGGAAGGTGACCTGACACTCAACATCATCCTCTCTTGGGTACAGCAAGAGAGTATTCCCTATGGCACAGGGAACTTCTGGAAGATGTATCCATGTGTGTCAAATGGACAGGCTTGCTAGCCTACATCCCACAGCACTTTCTGAAGGGGCCCTGACTGTGCTCCAACCTCTCTCTGCTGCATCCCAACTGTGCAGGGAACTGCAAGAGACCTGCACTTCTGTGCCAACTGGAGAGTCATGCTGTCCTCCATCCTACAAATGTTCCTGAAGGAGCCCTGAATCTCAACTCAACTGTGGTCTTATCAACTGCGGTTTTGAGCAATTCTGCACACATAGGGAAATGCTGGGAGTTTCATTCATCCATGCGATCAGATCAAGCTTGCCAATATTAGTTTCATAATAGATTCTGAATTAGCTCTAAAACTCATTTTCAGCCCCTCCCAACTGCAATCTGTGAGCAGATGTACCCAGATGGAGTCCCATTGGGAGATACACCCATCTGAGTCCCCATGATAGGCTTGCCACCAACCTCTGTCTCTCAGCAAATCCTCAAAGGGCCCTGGATCTCAGTCCTGGTCCCTCTCATCTGCAGACCAAGAGTATTTTGGCCTGCTTGGGAATACAGAGGAAGTCACGTAGAAAATTGCCCCTGCAGAGTGATGTTCTAACCTCAGTCCCATTGTGCATCTTGAAATTGCCCTATCAATTGGCTCCAGCCTTTCTCAACCATAGCCTGGAAACAGGCCTGCTCACCCAGGAATTCACCAGAAGACACAGGTGACACCTATCCATGACCCAGGAGACAGACCTGAAGTTCTCAGTATCAGTTGCAGACCTAAAACAACCTTATATCTCAGTTCCAGCACATCTCAGCCACAGACCATTGCAGTATGACCAGCCTAGGGATCCATCCAGTAATTCAATAGGAATTTTTCCAGAGACTTAGAAGAAGCCACACCCATCAGCAAGCACACCTGGTAAAAGACCCACTGTCTTTAAACACCGAGGCAGACAATTGTCACAGAACCAGCCCCAGAGACCAAGGTCCTAGGGATAGTCCAGTCCACCCAGATAGGATCCACACCCACCAGAGCCCTTGGTGATAAGCTTCCAATTGTTGTCTCCACTGCAGACACAGCATCTTCTGCATGATCTGGATCCAACCTTACTGAATTGATATCCTACATGCAATCTCATCAGCCTGGAGACCTAACAAAAAAGATTAACTTGCTGAAACTAGTCTGTAAAAACAGAGATGGATTTGCTCCTTCAAATGTTTGGATACCAATGCAAGGCTACAAAGATAACAAAGAATCATGAATATTGACACCACCAAAGAAAACTTAGAAATCTTCAATAACTGACCCTCAAAGAAAAGAAGATATATTAATTGCCTGAAAAAGAATATAAAGTAATCATCTGAAATTCAATGAGATGTAGGAAAATAAAGATAGATAACTATATAAAATTAGGAAAACAATGCATGAACAAAATGAAAATTTAAATAAAATAACAAAGAAACCATAATAAAGAACCAAACCAAAATCGTGGAGCTGAAGAATGCAATGACTGAACTGAAAAATTTAATAGAGGGCTTTAATAACAGACTTGATTTTGCAGAAGAAATAATTACTGAACTCAAAAACATGTCACTCTAAATTAGCCAATTGAATAATAAATAAAAATTGACAAGAGTGAAGAAAACATAAGAGATCTATAGGACTCCATCAAACATACAAATGTAAAAATTATGGGATTACCTGAAGGAAAAGAGCAAGACAATGGAATAAAAGGTTATTTAAATAAATACTGCCTGACAACTTCCAAAATCTTGGAAGGAATATGAATATACAGATTCAGGAATGTCATAGGACGTTAAGCAAGATCAATTGAAAAAAGAATACTCTGAACCACAATATAATCATATTGTCAAAATTCAAAGACAAAGAGAACATCTTGAAACCATCAAGAGAGAATAAATATAAAGGATGTCCCATAAAGATTATCTGTGGACTTATCAGCAGAAATCTTGTAAGTCTGGAGGGAGTGAAATGACATGTTCAAAGTGCTAAAATTAAAAAAAAAAAAAAGAAATCTTCAATCAAGAATACTCTATTTGGCAAAGCTATCCTTCAGAAACAAAAGAGAAATGAAGACATATTCTGACAAATAAAAGCTGAATTAATTCATCCCTTTTAGTATTTTTCAGTTCACAAGAAATGCTAAGGGGAGTTCTAGAGTTGGAACAAAAGGACAATAAGTAACAATAAAGAAATATATGAAACAATAAAATGCACTGCTAAGGATAAATATATAACCAAAATTCAAAATACTTTAATAGCGTATATGTGGTATATAAATCATTCTTGAGTCTAGTATAAGAGTTAAATACATTTTAAAAATCTATACCTAGAAACAGTTGTTTAAAAGATACACAAATATAAATAGATGTAAAATATGACATCAATAGCATACAATGGTGATGCGAAAAGTAAAAGTGTGGAATCATTGCATATGATTGAAGCTAAGGTATTATCAATTTAAATTAAGATTATTATAACTGTTAAGATATTCTATATACCTTCATGGTAACCACAAATAAAAAAGAAAAAACTTTAGTAGATGCACAAAGGATAAACAGAAAGGAGTCAAAGCATAAAGCTATAAAAATCCCAAAGAGAGACAGCAAATGGAAGAGAGGAATAAAAGAACTACAAAACAGTCAGTAAAAAATTATCAAAATGCCAGTTGTAATTCCTTATCAATCAATAATTACTTTTAATGTAATTGGACTAAGTTTTCCAATCAAAAGACACAGAGTGGATGAATGGATAAAAAAGTAAGAGCCAACAAAATGCTACTTGTAAGATTCAATTTAGTTGTAAGGATAGAATAGACTGAGAGTAAAGGGATGGAAAAAGATATTTTGGGTATTAAAATGTAACCAAAAGAGAGCAAGGGTGGTTGTACTCATATCAAACAAAAGGAGCTTGAAGCAAAAAATTGTGAAAAGTGACAAAGAAGGTCATCATATTACATAAGGGGGTCAATTCATCAAGAAGATATAACTATTTTACATAAATACTTACCTAACATGTTAGTACCTAAATAGGTAAAGCAAATATTAATAGATCTGAAGGGTCAGATACACTGTAATACAATAACAGTAGGGGACCACAGTACTGCACTTTTATCAATGGACAGATCATCCAGACAGAAAGTCAGTAGGGAAACTGCAGACTTGAACAACGCTTTACACTAAATGGACCTAACAGATACATAGAATATTTCATCGAACAGCAGCAAAATGTACATTGTTCTCACATGCACACAGAACATTCTCCAGGAGAGACCCTATGTTGTGCAACAAAACAAGTCAAACAAATTCTCAAAACAAATTTAAGAAGATTGAAATCATATAAAGTATATTTTGTGACCATAATGGAATGAAACTGGAAAAAAGTGAAGGAATTTGGGAAAATTCACAAAAATATGGAAATTAAGTATTATGCCCCTGAAAAACCAATGGGTCAAAGAAGAAATTAAAAGGGAAAGTTAAAATAACTTGAGACAAATGTAAATGGAAACAAACGTGTCAAAACACACACACACACACACACACACACACACACATGCACAGCCCTACATACACCCCAGCTAGTATGTGGTGTTTAATTGCTACATGACCTAAATCAGCAATGTAGTATTTCTCAGCGCTTTATTATCAGTCCCTGGCTCTTTTCAAAGTCAACATTTTAATAAGCTTATTTTATGCATTAGCATTTGCTCAATGGAATCCATATTTAGACTTAAAATAACAATAATCAAATAAAAAATGTGGCATTATCTGAGAATTCAGGGACGAAAAAAATTTTAAATGTGCTCTCCTTTCTAAAATCTCTGCCCAAACTTTCCACTTTTGTTTTAAATATTTATTCATCTGCATGAGGACACTGTTTTTTTTTTCCATTTCTTGACAATTACATTTGAATATCTTTATTAAATATATATGTTTTCAATACATACATTCCAGATTACTTGCAAGACGGGTTTATGGAATAAATGAAGTATTTCCATTAAACTATCTCTCTTTTCTTGTTTCTTGTTTTTGTTTTGCTTTTGTTTGTTTCACTCCCAGTCTTGCTCTGTCAGCCAGGCTGGAGTGCAGTACTTGAGATCATAGCTCACTGAAACCTCAAGAGTCTGGCAATGCTCCCAAATCAGCCTTCCAAGGAGCTGGGATTACAGGCATGCTCTGTAGTGCCCAGCTAATAATAAATTATTAAATTTTTAAATTATTTTTTGTAGAGATGGCATCTTGCTATGCTGCCAGGCTGGTCTTGAACTCCTGGTCTCAAGTAATACTCTTGCCTCAGCCTTCCCGAGTGTTGGGATTACAGGAGTGAGCCACAGTACCCAGCCTGTGTTTTTGAGCTGGGTTCTGTGGTCTGGTCATGGTTAAGGGAAATGCTAGTTGATCTCTTAAGAGGGGTTTGCTTTTGTTGTAGTTTTGGAATACTTCTATAGAGTAAGACTTTTAATAAAATATGTTTTTTTATTATATTTTAAAATATCACCAGGTCCAATCTCATTCCTGAGCACCACATAATTATGTGGTACTAGAGGAACTAGATATTCTTAAAATATATTAATTGTATGTTCAGTAGAAAATTCTCTCTGTCCGATCCAACTAATTCTCTCTTCTTCCTTTGGTCCCCATCTCAGTCATTGAGATCAATACACGTTCTGTTTACAGAACTGAGAATCATTACATGGCACTTGATTCTGATCATTATAATCTTTAATTCTATTACCAAGTATATAGAATTTTATCACTAAAATCAATTAAATTTCTTGACATCCTCTACACCTACCTTGATTAAGTTTGGCATCTTCTCTCACTAAAATTATTGTAACAGCCTATTAGTTATTCTCCTGGTTTAGTTTTACCTTTCACTAATGTATTTTCCACCTTGCATCCAGAGTGATATTTTTTAATATTAAAATATGATTGTGCTACTTTTATTTGCAAACCTCTTCAAAGGCTCCCTGTTGCCCACAGGAAAATGCCCAAACTCTTTAGCATCTAAAGCTCTCCACTACCTGTCCCTCACACTTATCCTATATCTATTTTCTTTACCCTACACACATGATGACACTTTTCTCCCTTCCCTAACCTTTTAACTCTTGCTTCCTATAATCAATGCTCAAATTACACGCAGTTGCTTGGAATTCCACAGAAGAGACATGTTTTTTCTTTGCTTCCAGGATTGTATACACGCTATTTTATTTTTTCTTAAAAGAAGTAGAGTCTTTTTTCCACGTGGCTACTTTTAAATTTACCTTATACTAATGACTTGGTCAATGTTTCCATGTGTTCCTAGGGAAAGGTTGGTTTATAGCCCATGCATTTCAATAGCATCCCACCAATTGTTTTATTCTTTACTCTGATTTATCATTGCCTAGATATTTGTCTATATACCTCTCTACATGTTATGTTCCTTGAAAAGAGGAACAATGTATTACTCATATATTGTTATTTCTAGCTCCTACTTTCATTTATATTCAGATACCAGAAAGAAAACAATTATCTTAACATCTACAAAGGCATCTTTGTATTTTTAGGATCCTATTCCATAAGAATAAGTGAAATTCCAAAATGTATTTAATCATAACATATAGTTATGACCATATGATGAAAATACTCTAAGTTCAAACACAATTTCATATTAAAATTGCAGAGAAAATGGTTTAACAATAAAAACTCAGACATATAATTTTCTTATCATGACAAAGTATATCCCTCTGGATTATATGCCTATTTCCTGTCAGTTCTAAAGAGAACTCTTGACAGTAGAAAAAACTGCAAAAAAGTTAGAGAAATATGTACACTATAGCTGTTTACACTGGCATGGGTTATCTATCATTTTGAGTGTCTTGTGCCCTGAGCTGATGTGTACTGATAAAATATTACCGAGTACTGACAGAAATGGGATAAAAGTGGCTTCAACCTTTTAATAGTGTATAACCTAGGGCAAGTGTCATGACCACTCTGAGCTGTACCCTACTGGTCTCAAAATTAGGAATGATATATGACCTATTCCACATGGTTGTAATGAGGACTCAATTAAGTATAAACAGAAAATAATACGTCTGAAACTTAGTAATTGTATTTGTTCAATAAATATAGTCACATGAGTTTTAATATTAAGAATAAGATTATTTTCTTATAGCTCCACATTTTAATTTTTATCATAAAATTTTATCTTTAGTGTGGCTTTTTTTTTTTTTTTTGCTTTTACTCTCAAGGTTTTGCAGTAAACTAATTTGGGATAACGTACCTGAACAAAATATGTCTGAAAAAAATAAATGTAGACAAAGATTAGTATATATTTCAGAACATTATATATTATGTGATAAATATATACCATTTGTATTTATCAGTTTTAATTAATTGATTTAAAAATTTTGAATGCTGACTTGTAATTTAACACGGTGGTGTTACTTAAAGTACACAGTTCATTTGACATGGATTTTCTTACTATTCCAAGTTGTTGCTATTTTCTAGGGAAGAATTTTATATTTCATATTGTTTCTGTTATACCAGAAATAAATATTAATCTGCCATGGAAAGTGATATACATTATGGTTCTTATGAAATAGACGAATGAATAGTACAGCTAATAAAATAAAAACAATAACCTTTTAAAATAATTTACCTGACCAAACCTACATAACATATTCAGTGGCTATTGAAGCCAGTATCTACCACTGATCTGCAGAAAAGTCAAAACTAGTTGGTGTCCAATTGCCATGTAAGTCATTCCAATGACTTTCCACTATTTTCATCAAATTAAAATCACTTCTCTACCATATCTGCCAGTGCTCATAATATCATATTGCTACTCATATCTAGAGGTCATGAGAAATACAAAATGATAGATAACTCTTGCCAATGTTAACAGCATCTGATGAATGAGTATTTTTCTCAATTTCTTATAGTCTTCCTGCTGTCAAGATAGCCTAATTTAAACTGATACAAAATATCAGTCTCACAGACGCATACATTTTGCCAGTTATGGTCAGAGAACTGCACATGTCTAGTCTGTCTTGTTCACTGCAAACTCTCCAGCACTTAGAACTGTACCCACCTCTGATAGACACTCAAAAATACCTGAGAACTCTGCCCCATAGTTAGAAGTTATTTAGAAGTTAGTGAAATGTTTGAAGGAATTAATACTCTTTATAAAGATAAATGTTATAGCAGAAGCACTTGGCATTTTATATAGAGTGATTATGGTTTTATTTAATATAATTTAAGAATAAATAAATCAAAATAGATTATCAATCGCTTGCTTCAGGACATTATTTCATTATTTCTTTGTCTTTAATTGATACAGGTCATCTCCTAGAAGTCTTTTACTGCTAAAATTTGATGATTTTATAAAATGGGATACAATATAAAGCAAACGTAATGAAATATAAACTCTTGTCCCAAACTCATTTTTTGTTCAAGTGCATCAGCCATTAAATTGAATTCCTGATGTACTCTCAGTTGCATATTAAAAGTAACAAGTAAGGCACCAAACATTCAAAAACGGTATTGCATCTGACATGTAAACATACTTTTTAGTCATTGCTAGGGCTCCACTAAAACGCAATTTGTTATTCTCACACAAGCAGAAAAATATTTTTAAACACCACAGCCCTGGCTCCCTGTTGAGGAATCGAGCTCTGGGTTAAAAACCTGCGTCATTTTTCAGGTCTCACCACAGACAATCAGAGAGCGTTTACCTGACAGACCTCAAAGAAGAAAGCTGACTGGGGCACAGCCAGTGCACTGCAGTCTCAAAGGCAGTTGCAGTGGAGGTCTCAGGCCACCTGGCAAGTCACACTCCTGCATGTTTAAACTCCTATTACCAGCGCCCTCACGACTAGTTCTCTTTATCTGAGGCCTTGGGCAGAGTCTCTACAGGTGCTTCTGCGAAGACCTCCGTCCATACGGGAGGAAGAGGAGGGAAACTTGGAGATATTTTCTCCCATTCCGACTCAGTATCAGCACTTTCCAGTTCTCGCCCCCTCCCTCTTACACGCCCTCTTCTGGGTCCACAAGGTGCATCATTGCATGGGTGAAAATGACGCAGGAGGAGCCAGTGTTTCTCTTAGTTTTAGACTCTTGCTTGTACCCTCACAGTACGTGCTTCAAGGCCTAACTCTTTCATTTTTGGCTTGGTGCTTTAATTGGCAACTCTGATACCTGGCAGGTCAGCTCCTTCCAGCTGAGCTGAGTTCCTCACACCAACCAAAACAAAAACAAAGCCAGAGGTGCATGCTTTGTAATGCCTTGTATTAAATAAAATTACTTTGAATGACGTGTGAAGTAAACAATATATCTTACTTCATGACTTTCTCTTTAAAAAGCCCCACTCTAAATACAACAAATTTTTAAAAATGCATGACATTTTTTAAAAGAATGGAATGTTGTAATAAGCATTCTTTCTGGCTTCAAGTTAATATATTTACTTGGTTTCATTGTAAGAATCACATGTATTAGAAATATACATAGCTTCCATTTTAAATACTTTCACATAGGGCTTTTGCATTAGGAGCACCATGTATGGTCCCCTTCCATTTGCGTATTCATTTATTTATTCAAGAAATTTATATATAGTATCTGAAATAAAAATGTCCGTTGTTGGGCTTTTTACCAGGTACATGGATGTGATGCAAGACAGAAAATATTCCTTAATTCATAGATTTTACATTTAAATGGAGTTCAATTGGAATTCAAAAAAACATATTCCATTGTTCCAAGCCTGCTCAGATTCAGGGGAGGAAACAGACTCCTTGTCTGCATGAAAGAAAAGTAAATAATTTATAATTTTTTCTTGTTTGTGTTCCTTCGGTTTCTCACCACAGAAGAAACCGTGAAATATGAACAAAATGACATGCAATGTGAGTGTTGATATTTTCCTACCCCAACTAGTCCAGTACTTGCTCAGTGAGCTCATCAGTAAAGTTGCATTGGGGCTGGGATACAGGCTATGGAAAGACACAAGGTGGACTCATTGCCACTATAAAAAGTTCACATTTTTGTTTACCTTTATAAATGCAGAAGGTTAAAGTATTTCAATTAAATTTTTAATAGAGACTATGTTTTAAAATAATTTAGAAACCTACATCAAAGATAAATTGTTCTCCAAATTGAAACCTACCAGAATAGGCTTTTCTTTCCATAAAGAAGAAATCTTTATTCATAAAATCAACATTTCTAAAGCTTTCATTCTAAACACGTGAAGTAATTTCATCATTTAAATTATATCTTAATTCTACGATCAGATTTTTCTTACCTGTTTAAATTTAAAAACTAATTTTTCTTTAACATATGTATATATGTGTGTGTCTATTTATACTTATTACATAATCTGTACACAATTGATTGACATTTTTAGAAGTCATCTGATTATGATTTCCTCAATGAAGGTATTAAAACTAGGCAGTGAAAATGATTTTGTGTATTCTTTGTGTTTATTTCCTATAAGAATACATTATGCTCAATTTATCACCTGGTGTTGACTCATATGATGAAAATAATATCTATTGCTCAATGATTTCTCTTTTGATTTAAATACCTTACTGTTGATTTACTAAATTAAATTATATGAATGGGTTAACATTTTATATATTTTCAAATTATTACATTTAGTAAGTATTTTGGATCAAAAACCTATTTGTATTATGATAATAATATTACTTTCTCATCACAAAACGACCCTTAATTGGGAATTTTACTTATATATTATTACTGGATTTATTTTAATCTAGTCACAGGTACTCGTATTGGAAACATACCTATCAGCTCATTTTTTATCTTTGCAGTTATATTTTTCTGATATTACTTTTACATAAAAACTAAAGAAAGAACATTCAGGACATATGTTGGAAAGTGACAAAAACTATTTCTAAGTACAAAACATTTTTAACTTCAGGTTTATTTGTGTAAAGGGTTAAGGTTATGTGAATGTCATTTCTTTATGAAGTACCACATTCTAGTTTTATTACTAATTCCCCTTTGCATCAAATCAAACACTGCATATGGTTATAACATTGATTTCTTAATTTTATGAAAATTACCCTACCAACAGCTGGTCTCTTGAACAAATGAGTGTGTCAATGGCTGATCACAGATTAATTATATACCTATTCTTCAAAGGTATAGCAATTCACATTCAAATTTACCCTTATAGTAGTTTAGAATGCTTAGTGTAAACAAAAACCCTTTAACTTATGCATTTAAATATGTTATTGGTATAAAATTGAATGCTTTTTAAGACATAACATACACAGTTTAGAAGAAAAAATAAAAAGGATTGAAAGGAATTTAGAATTATTGAAAAGCACATCTGCTTTGAATGTGATGATTTATCAAAACCAGAAACAACTGCTTATCAAACTTGCCTGAAGCCACCAGAGAATACTATATTATCAGACAAGCTTATTTAGAGTCAAATTTTAGAACATTTATTCAACTTGTGTATTTTAAAAATCAGAAAGTGCTCTCTGAAATCCTCTTTGTCAAACACGTTCTGAAAAATATGTCACCATTCATTTAAAATGTTATAGAATTCTTTTAAAAATGTTTTTCATGTTTTAATTTACTCATTGTAATTGGACATATTTATCTGATGCAATCTGATGTTTCCTTATGTATCTACACTGCATAATGATCCAGTCAGGGTAGTTAGTGTATCCATTACCTCATGTATTTTTCATCTTTTCTGTTTGGTGAGAACATTCAAAAGTCTCTCTTATAGCTATTTTGTAATAGATAGCAATTAACTGTTAACCATAGTCATGGTACCATGAAATAGAACTCTGTAATTTATTCCTCCTATCTAATTGTAACTTTGTAGCCATTGACTGATCTCTCCCCATCTTCTCCCTTCTCCCCTCCCTAGTCTCTGGTAACCACTGCTCTACTATGTGCTTCTATGATACCAACTTTGTTAACTTCTGATTCCCCGTATGCATAGGATCATGTGGTGTTAGTCTTTCTCCATTTGGCTTATTTCACTTAACAAAATGTCCTTCAGGTTTTATAGTTTTCAGTATTGTAATCATTCACCTCCTTGGTTATGTTTATTCTTAAATATCTTACTTTTTTGTAGCTATGCAATTTTCTTAATTTTTTTCTTAATTTTCTTAATTTTTTAAATGGACTTTTCTTAATTTTTTTTCAGATAGTTCACTATTAGTATATGGATATACTGCTCAATTTTGTATGCTGGCTTTACATCCTGCCATCACATAAAATTCGTTTATTAGTTCTAATAGTTTTTTGGTGATGTCATTAGGGATATATATATATATATATGTAATCATATTATAAGCAAATAGGAACAATTTGACTTCCTCCTTCCCAATTTGAATGCCTTGTCTCTCTTACCTAATTTCTCTGACTAGGGCTTCCAGTTCTATATTGAATAGAGATAGTGAAAGCGGGCATTCTTTTCTTGGTCTTGATCTTAGAGGAAAAGCTTTCCACTTTTCCTCATTCAGTATGATGTTAGCTATGGGATTGTCATGTAAGATCTTCATTGTGTTGAAGTTCATTCCTTCTATACCTAATTTATTGAGAGTTTTTATCATGAAGGAATATTGAATTTTGTCAAATTCTTTTTTTCTGTTTCTATTGAAATGATTATTATTTTTGCTTTCTTTCTGTTACTGTGGTGTATCATGTTTATTGATTTGTGTATGTTAAATCATCCTGGCATCCCTGGGATGAATTCTGCTGATATTTTTATGTGCTGTGGGGCTTGGTTTGTCAGTAGCCACTTGCTGAGAATTTTTTTGTTTATATTCATCAGGAATATTGGCCTGACCTTTCCTTTTTTTCTTGTGTTTTTGTCCAGTTTTAAAATCAAGGCATGCTGGCTTTATCAAATGAGTTTGGAAGTTTCCCCTCCTCTTCAATTTTCCAAAGTCTTTTGGGGACAATTAGTTTTAGTTCTTTGAATATTTTATAGAATTTAAGAGTGAAACCACCAATCCTGGGCTTTTTTTTATGGAAGTATTTTTATTGCTGATTCAATTTTCTCACTCATTATTGACTTGCTCTGATTTTACATTCCATCATAATTTAATCTTGGTAGGTTGTACATTTCCATAAATTTATCCATTTCTTCTGTGTTATCAAATTTATTGGCATATACTTCCTAATAGTTTCTTATGATCTTTGCATTTCTATTGTATCCATTGTAATGTTTCCTTTTTCATTTCTGATTTAATTTTTTTCTTCCCTCTTTTTGTTCATTAGTTAGTCTAGCTACAAGTTTATAATTTTGTTTCTGTTTCCAAAACACAAACTCTTTGTTGATTTTTTAAATTTTTTTTAACTCTCTTTTGGTTATTTCTGCTCTGAGCTTTGTTGTTTTCTCCCTTTTACCAATTTTTGGTTTATTAGTTCTTGTTTTCATATTGTTCTAGGGTGTAACATTAAGTTGTTTATCATAAATCATTTTCTTTTTCAATGTAGGTGTTTATTGCTGTAAACTTTCCTCTTAGAACTGTTTTATTGATGTCTCATAGGTTTTGGTATTATATGCTTTTATTCTTATTGGTCTCAAGGAAATTTTTAATTTTCTCTTCAATTTCTTTATGTATCCATTGATTATTTAAGAGAGGGTGGATTAATTTCCATATATTTGTACATTTTCTGAAGTTTTTCTAGTTGACTTCTAGTTATATACCATTGTGGTCAGATAAGACCCTTGGTATAACCTCTGTCTTCTTAAATTTGTTAAGACTTCCTTTGTAGACTAATGTATGATCCATCCTAGATAATGTTCCATGTGCAGTTCAGAAGAATGTGTATTCTGCTGCTGTTGGGTGAAATGTTCTGTAAACGTCTTTTAGCTCCATTTGGTATATGGTGCAATTTAAGTCTAATGATTCTTCATTGATTTTTTTTTTCTTGTCTGTATGTTCTAACCATTGTTAAAAGTAGTGTGTTGAAGTTCCCTTATATATATTTTATTTCAGTCTGGCAATCCCATTAGATCTAATAATATTTGCTTTATATAGCTGGATGCTCCAGGGTTGAATACATATATAATTACAATTGTTATGTCCTAGTGATTAATTGATCTTCTTATCATTGTCTAATGACCTTTTCATTTTTGTATGGTTTTATTTTAGTTTGTATTATCAGATGTAGGTGTAGCTATCCCAGCTTGCTTTTAGTTTCTCTCTATGTAGAATATCTTTTTCCACCCCTTGACTTGAGTCAATATTTGTCCTTAAAGATGACACAAGTCTCCTGTAGGCAGTATATACTGTTGTTGTTTTTAATATATTCAGTCATTCTATATTCTTTAATTAGATAATTTAATATATTTACATTCAAGGTTATCATTAATAAAAAGGACTTACTCCTGCCATCTTGTTAATTGTTTTCTAGATGCCTTGTAGGACCTTTATTCCTTTCTTCCTCTCTTATTGTTTACCTGTGTGATTTGGCTGTTATTAACTCTATATATGAGGATTTTGCGATCATACTATTTTTAAGCATCCATATTCTATTTTTTTGTTTATTTTTTTTTGTTTCGGCATACTACGGGGGTACAAATATTTAGGTTACATATATTGCCCTTTCCCCAGAGTCAGAGCATCAAGCATGTCCATCCCCTGAACCAATTAAGTGTTAATCTACCCATGGGCTCCTGTCCCCTAACTTGCCTGACATACAGTGAATTTTACTACTAAATGTTCATGTAAGTATTGATCAGTTAATACCAATTTTCTGGTGAGTACATATGGTGCTTGTTTTTCCATTCTTGTGATACTTCATTTAGTATAATGGGTTCCAGCTTTATCCAGAACAATACAAGAGGTGTTACAACACCATTGTTTTTTGTGGCTGAGTAGAACATGGTATACATATACCACATTTTATCAATCCACTCATGTATTGATGGGCATTTCAGTTATTTCCACATCTTTGCAATTGTGAATTGTGCTGCTATATTCAAATGCAGATGTCTTTTTTATAGAATGTCTTTTTTTCTTTGGGTAGATGACCAGTAATGGTATTGCTGGATCTAATGGTAGTTCTACTTTTAGCTCTTTGAGATGTCTCCATATTGGTTTCCACAGAGGTTATACAAGTTTGCAATCATCCCACCAGCAGTGTAAGAGTGTTCCTATCTCTCTGCATCCGCGCCAACATTTATTGTTTTGGGACTTTTATAAAAGCCATTCTCACTGTAGTTAAGTGATATCTCATTGTGGTTTGTTGGGAAATATGATTGAGGAATTAATGAAATGTGGCTCATAAGATCATTATTTTATTTTATTGCCTAACATTGCTATATTAAAGACAGAAACAAGAGTTTGCAGGGTTTTGTCCTGAAAGAATGTGTGAACTCAATGGTTCTCTTATCAGAGGCTGTTATCATGGGAGATCTCTCAAATCTCTGATAGGGATGTATTCCAAGAGACTCTCTAGTTATCTCTCTGGGCTTTACGGTGCCTTGAAGGGCAAGGCACGGTAAATATTTAGTCCTCAAGATGGGAGCTAGAGACAATGAGTGCACTTTGCTCTGAGACATGCCTCTGATGTTATAAACAACCTGTTTCTAGAAATTCTGACTTCCTGTTCACTCCTGACTGACTGTTTACCTTTAAGTCCACAATAACTAAATCAAAGAAATATAGATTCACTATACCTCTTTTGTTATACTTCTGTTAATTGATAACTATTTCTTAGAACTTAGAAGTTAGCCCATGAAAGACTTTGTACCTGTTTGTTCATCTAGATAGATAAAGACTTGTTAGTAGCCCTTTGAAGGACTTTTGACTCTACCTGTGTAATCCTGCTCTCCTAGCAACTGCATTCCCTGATATGCAAATGTGTTACCCTGACAACTAGTAATTGAGATCTGTGATTATAAAAACCTATGTGAATTTAACCATATTGCTAGATCATTCACGGAGATATGACTAAACACCTAAGTACCCCACTGTGATTATTCTGATTTTTTTATACAAAACTATAAACTATACCTTAGTCTCTGTGTATTCTTTTATTCTCTCTATTTCCTATCAATTTTCTTATCCTCTGTGGC
>CAUYRT010024837.1:0-10202 GCA_963574885.1 Lepilemur ruficaudatus
CATGCCCGGTCTCTGGTTGCTTTTAAGATTTTCTCTTTAGCCGGGCATGGTGGCACATGCCTGTAGTCCCAGCTACCTGAGAGGCTGAGGCAGAAGGATCACTTGAGCCCAGGAGTTTGAGGTTGCTGTGAGCTAGGCTGACACCACGGCACTTTAGCCCGGGCAACAAAGTGAGACTCTGTCTCAAAAAAAAAAAAAAAAAGTGGGCAAGAGGTCCCTGTGGAATTGCCCACCAAAGCACTGTGGCACTGCCAGTCCAGGAAGGGAAGGGATGGGGCCGGAGGGCATGGAGTGGGTGGCCAAGAGCCCTTCCTGGGGAATCCTGGTGGTGGGAGGCAGACTTTATGTGAGCTGTGACACCAGTCCCCCCAGCACATGGTCCTTTTCCCATCACTTACAGAATTTATAGATAAAATTAAAAGAATTTCAAGACTGCAACTGACTGCAGAGTACTAAACTCCAAGTGCAGGGACCTTCTGAGCACCAGAGTCCATGAGACCTGTATCTTACAGGTCTCTTATTCCCACAGGTTTCTCAAGGAATTGTTATATAATACTTTGGTGTTACAGGTTCTTTTTTCATGAGTACCTGGTCTCCTTCAATCAATGGGTTCAGGGTCTGATATGGGCTTAAGTCCGGAAGCTGGACGTGGGATCCGGATTTTTTTTTTATTGGGGTGACCACCCTCAGAATCTTAATTATCCATCCTGTTTATTTTCATGTTACAAATAGAGTAGTGTTCTTATTGGCTGCTCGTCTGTTTTGCCTCTAGTGACATCATGTTCTATTAACTGTCTCCATAAATCTGAGTCAGATTTCTTTGACTGCCACGATAACCTTGCTGGTCATTATGATAATTGGGTCCACTTGACTTCTAATAGTTAAGTACTACAACCTGGTCTCTTTTGTTTCAAGGGGGCGGGGGCGTCGCAGGGGGGCGGTCTTGTCATAGCTATTGCTATCATTGAGCTTAGTTTTGTAACAATCTCTCTTGTGGAGGAAAACAACTATGAAACTTCTTAATGATGTTGGTGCTCCCTGATCAGCACATTCCTTATGGCATCTTCCTGTCCTTTCCAAGGAACATAGTAATTTGATGGGTTTTCTGACTGGATATAATACATCCACTTCAGCATGCCTACTTCCCTGAGGCCTTTTAATCCTTTCCTCCACTGTCTGCCACTGCATCTTTGCATTGCAACTTTACTTAGCATGGGCCATCACTTTCTCAGCTTCTAGGAACCATCTTAGTGGTAAGTTCACACCATATCCTGGGTTTTTTGCCAGGGTATTAAATCCTGTATCTCCAAAGAATGGTTGGTAACATTTCCCTTTTCAATCCTGTATTATGTTCAAGTGCTTGTATATTCAAGCACCCTCAGAATTTGGTCATAGATGTACTCCTCTGGCTCCTGCCAGTACAGCTGGCTAGTTCTTGCAGCTTCTTTATAGTTCCTTTCTGACCTTAACAGGCCTAGCATATCCAGGCTGGGTTATGCTGTGACCTATTTATTACAAGTTAAGGGCCTGCTAGCTAGGAGGCATGGTGGTTAGCTAGGGGGTCTGGTGGCAAATCCTGAGGGGGCCTTGTTTTTTGGGAAGTAGGGTGGGGAGGCCTATGCATTATAGTTATGCAGCAGGAGAGTGCTAGCTCATATAGGGAGAGTGTCCTACTTTTGCAGTCTTGGGGGATTAAGTAGTTATCTAGGCATTTGAAATTTTGGATGGGCATCATCTCAGATGGCTTCATTTCATGTATTAGATTCTTATTCGTTCCCAATCAGGGCCCTGAAATTGGTATAACACACCTCCCTTGGCTGCAAAGTAACCTTGGGAGCTGGGCTGCTCTAATGATTCACTCCTGGGCCTGGTCTTCTGCTTTTTCTGTCCTGCTACTGGAGAAAAGAGCCTCTTTGTTAGTTACCAAGGAGGCCCTCTGGCTTTCACATTTGGCTTTCAATTGACTGTTAATCACTTTCATCTTTTTGTTATCTTTTCCTAGAACACCAATGAAGTTTAGCAATTCCATTGTCATTGTAGTTACTGTTTTTTGTTTACTTTTTCTTAGTCCATTTTGTGTTGCTATAACAATACCACAGACTGGGTAATTTATAAAGAAAAGACATTTATTTCATACAGTTCTGGAGGCTAAGAAGTCCGAGGTCTAGGAGGTTTGCATCTGGTGAGAGCCTTCTTGCTGTGTCATCCCATGGCAGAAGGACAAGGGACCTCAAGAGAGCAAGATGGGGAAGAACTAGCTTTTATTATTATAACTAGCCCACTGTCCCCATGAAGTCATTAGTACATCCATGAGGGCAGAGCCCTCTTGGCCTAATCACCTTTTTTAAAAAATTCCAGTTAGGAGCCAGATGTAGACTGCAGACCTAAGTTACGATTGGCCTGCCCTTGTTTATGGGAGGCCAGCAAAGAATTATGAGTGTTGGGGCACTTCTCCTTAGATGCCTGAGGCCTAGATCTTTCCATGGGGATCTGACTAATGCATAATGTTAGCAACAGTTACTCATTCAGAAGGAGGTCTTACATAACTAAGCCTGCAGGTTTGACTTTACCTTTTGCATAAGGAGTTGGGGGATGATTTCATTTTCCTTTACAAAGGTAATGGATTTTGTTTAAGCATATCATTTACCTTTTTCTCTTTTTAGAAACTGTGCCCCACCTCCCTAAACTGGTTAATAGTGGCATGGAAGATCAATTTGGTGAGTATCACATTTTTCTTAGTAAGTGATATTTGTGTTGTATCCTCACCTCCATTAAAGCTGTGAGAGCAAATTATTCTTTCATGTTCGGTATGTTACTCTCTAGATTAGTAATTCTCAAACTTTTTGCTCTCAGTAAGCGATTGTACACTTTAAGATAGTTGATGGCTCCAAGGAGGTTTTGTTTGTATGACTTATATCTATTGCTATTTACTGTATTATAAATTAAACCTGAGAAATTTAAAAATATCAATTCATTTAAAAATAGCATTGATAAACCCATTATATATTACATATGTAACTTCTTAAAATGAAAAATAGCTCCCAAAATAAAAAAAATGAGAAGAATGTTTTATGATTTTGTAAATCTCTAATGTCTGGTTTAATAGAATAGAGCTGTATTCATATATCTGCTTCTACATTCAATATGTTGTGTTATAATACATACCATGTAGGCTCTGGAAGGAAGATCCATCATCTGTACAGTTGGGAGATAATGAGACTGAAAAGGCAAATAACATTTTAGTATTATTATAAAAAATAGTTGCATCTATTGTACATTTCAAAATAGCTAGAAGAGAATAATTCAAATGTTTCTAGCAAAAAGAAAAGACAAATATTTAAGGTGGTGGATATCCAAAGTACACTGATTTTATCTTTGCAAATTGATGTATTAAACTATCATGTGTATTCTGAAACTATGTACATCTGTTATGCATCAGTTAAAAAAATGAGGCTGAGCCTGGTGATGCACACCTGTAGTCCTAGCTACTCAGGAGGTTGAGGCAGGAGAATTGCTTGAGTGCAGGAGTTTGAAGTTGCAGCGAGCTATAATCCCAACACTGTGCTCCAGCCTGGGCAACAGAGTAAGACTCTGTCTCAAAAAAAAATGGTTTGAAAAAATAGTTCTGACCTTACAGACCTCCTGAAAGAGTAGTAGGGATCCCCAGGAGTTCCTAGACCACACTTTGAGACCTGCTGCTTGAGAATGTTAGTTATAGTAAATAAAAACAAGAATCATTTGGCATGTTAAAATGAGAAATTTAAAGTTCTCTTTTTTTTTTCAAATTAAAATTATTAAATTCTTTTTCAGTCTAAGGTACCCAGTAACTTACATATACTTCTATTTGGTTAGAAATGTAGTTCTGTTAGTATTTAAGAAACAAGTGGGCTGGGCGCAGTGGCTCACGCCTGTAATCCTAGCATTCTGGGAGGCCGAGGTGGGGGCAGGGGCATCACAGTGGGGCGACGCTCAAGGTCAGGAGTTCGAAACCAGCCTAAGGAATAGTGAGACACCCCGTCTCTACTAAAAATAGAAAGAAATTAATTGGCCAACTAAAAAAAATAAATAAAATAAAATAACTGAAGGTCAGGAGTTTGAAAGAAACAAGTGTGCTTTGTAGTGCTTCATTAGTACTTGGCCAATGAAAGTTAACATGGACATAATTATAATAGCAGGCATGTATAGTTTTTCTAATTAAGTTTTGCCTATATATCATATTTCATCTGGCAACATGAGGTAAGGGAATATAAATCTAGATACACAAAGGTTTGATGTCTGCCTTTTTGACTGCAAAGTCATTTACTGTGTTTAACCATATATATTTTTTTAAGAGATGGGATCCCACTCTGTTGCCCAAGCTGGAGAGTGCAACGGCACGATCATAACTCACTGCAACCTTGAACTCCTGGGCTCTAGTTATCCTCCTGCCTCAGCCTCCTGGGTAGCTGGGACTAGAGATGCATGCCACCATGGCTGGCTAATTTTTTTCTGATGGGATCTCACTCTTGCTCAGGCTAGTCTTTAACTCCTGAGCTCAGACCGTCCTGCTGTCTTGGCCTCCCAGAGTGCTAGGATTACTGACGTGAGCCACCATGGCCGGCCCCCCTGGAGGAAGCATTTGATTCAAGCCTTTTCTGATTCTTTATCATATAGAAAGATGTCTGAATCCCTTTTTATGCCAGTGCAAATTGAGGAAGTGTAGTAAAAATGTTACCAAATTTATGTTTTGTTCTTGCTCAATTGCAGTTGATGACTGAGATTAGGCTCTTTGGCTACTGGTACTAGTAATCAGATAGCTCTGATTAATAGTTTTTGTCTTACTTTGAGACGGCTGCTGTTTAAACCTTGCAAGATGAGAATTTCTCCTCTGATTTTAATGACCCTAGATGACTTCTTTAGGACCTGGGCTTTTTTTTTTCCCCCCTCAAGAGTAATTTACAGGATTAACCTAGTTCATCAATGAGATCCTTAGTTTGAACACCAGAGGGCAGTCAGTACTTATTCATAAATTTTATAGTTTCATTGCCAACTTAATTCTTGAGGGAATTATTTATGAAGAATTTGGTAAATTGAATTTATTTTAGTGGCATGGTGACAATTTTTTGTTTTGAGAAAGAGTTTCATTCTGTCACCAGGTTGGTGTGCAGTGGCGTGATCATAGCTCACTGCATTCTTGAACTCCTGGGTTCAAGTGATCCTCCCACCGCAACCTCTCAAGTAGCTGAGATTACAGGCTAATGCCACCACACCCAACTAATTTTTAAATTTTTTTTGTAGAGAAAGAGTCTCTATGTTGCCCAGGCTGGTGTCAAACTCCTTGCCTCAAGCCTCTGAAAGTGCTGGGATTACAGGCATTAGCCTGATTAAATTCAACTGAAATTAAATTTAAATATAACTTAAATTTACTAGATAGTATCAAAGTGTGAGTTGCTAGGGAAGTTATAGTTGGCCAGTAGTCAATTGAAAGATAAAGTAAAAGTGCTTTTATTTTCCTTTTTTTTTTAAACAATATTAAGCTGGTACCAAGAAATATGCTTTTGATTGCTTCCTAACTAAGACAGGTAAAAATCTGAGTTCTTTGCTAGTGAGAGGATTTTTCTTTTATACTTGGAATTTGTAAATTAACATTTGCATTCATAATGCAGATTTTAGAAAAAAATAGAAATGATTCATAGTTATATTTAACTACCAGCCTCCATCTGTCTCCATTCTTCCTTCTAAATGGTATTCTGATTTTTTTAGTTGTTTACTATATATACGATAAGAATTTGGTGTACTCAATGTGATTTGACAAAGAAAAAATTGTGAGTGTAAAATGAGTTTATCTGTTTCTTATAACATGGAGTGAGAATTTTGTTACAATCAAGTTAGCTAACAATTATGTAGATATATTTTTAAATAATTACTGTAGTATTTTGAAAATAGTGAGGGATTTTTTTGAAAATAAAAATAGTGAGGGATTTTTACCCATCAAGTGCCAGTGGGACAGGCCTAAGGCCTCTAGGGCCTTTCCTACGTGGACAGATGCTTACACATTTCATTATACAATATTTAAAGATCATGTCTGTTAATACCACTATTGGTCTCATCAGAAAAATCTTTAAGGTTGGGAAGCTGTCAAGCTCACTCTGGATATTTTCCAAAATTCTAATTTTCACTTGAAAGCTGGAATTATATCATTGGCAACAAATATTGTCAATTTTCTTTGTTAGTGACAGGCTTACTTTTGAGAAAATGACTGTCAAATATCTAAGCTTGTTTGTCATTCATTCTTTCAAGTGGAAATGGTATTTCATGAAGAAAACTGGCTAGTTCAGCTTGCAGCTCAGTCATAGAAGTGCCCTTCCTGAAGATAACCATCATACTTAAGTATACAAATGTGCTTTATACACGCTTCTGTTGCACCACTCACAATAGTAAAAAAGACATATTGAAAGGTTGAGATTTATTAAAACTAGTAATTTTTATTACTTCATCAAGGACATTTTAATTAAAATGGGATTTATTTTTAACTAACTGTGTAGTAGTGAAGAATACAATGAACTCTGCTATAGTTCTGTGCTGCTGCCTTGATTTGTGTTAAGGAGCCAGCAGTTTTGCTTGCCAATGCTTTTGCACCATCAATGTAAGTGTCAACACAGTGGAAAAGGCAAACAAATTATTATTCTTATGTTTTAGTTTTACCTCTTGGACTTCTGAAAGGACCTCAGGGATCCCCAGTGATTGTACCATGCTTGCTTCAGTTTCCTGAAGTTCACACAGTCCCTTCTGTGGAAGTCTTTGGCAAAGTCAGGACTTAATCCTGGAAATTGTATTGGACAGGTTTCTAGTGTGGACTATGTCTTGGATATTTGGCAGAAATGTGGTCAGAAGGAGTGAGCAGCTCTCTGGTTTCTCCTACGTTGACCATGACCTACCTATAGCTTTCAGGAGTCAGTTAAAGGACACTTCTGTGGGGTGAAATGAGTGTCCTGAGCTCATTAGGCAGCGAAGTATGTTGAAAGAAGAAATACAGAAACATTTATTCAACACAAACTGAGGGCACCTGGGCACTATGTTCTTAGCTTTAAAAAAAAGATAAATAGCAGCAGAGATCTTGGTGATGACAGCCTTCACTGTCTTTTTTTTTTAATATAAACTTTTATTATCATTAATAGTTACTGTCATCTGTACCTTTCAGTCTGTCTTTTGAATCATATTGCTTCAATCTGGACTGGTGGCCCTCTATGTGTGGTAAACAGCTGTCGTCCTTGGATATCCCTTCTCCATTCTCCTGGCAACTCTGCTTCTCTCCTGTGTTAGTTGTTTTATTTCCTAAATCCAGTATCTTCCTCTTTCTTGGTTGCCAGTAGGTTCTTAATGTTAAACCTCCAATAGTTCTCTAATTTTCGTCTCTTTTTCCTTTAGCTCTGTTTCCTGGAAGATTTATTCGACCTTATCTTCTACTTCTATTAAGTTTTCTTTTCTACTATTAGTTTTTAATCTCCAGGAGGTCTTTTTAATTCTCTGAATGTTTCTTTTCATGATATCCTTTCATTATTTCAACAGATTTTCTTTGCCCTGTATTTTTTTTCCCCTAAAGTTGTTTTTCTCTATTTGTTTTGGTCTCTTTTATGTTAAGGTTTTCTCTGATGTGTACTAATAATTAACTGTCTGCTCAGGATTAAGAGTGGGGGACTAAATAGCCAATTAGAAGCTTTAAATGCATAGGCTAGTTGCCTTTGGTTTCACTGTAAGATGGGCTCCTTGGCCTTATTGTTGAGGAACATTCTCTTATCAGTATCAGGGTCCAAGGAGCAGAGTCTTTCCATTTGTCTTTTTTTTTTTTTGAGACAGAGTCTCACTCTGTTGCCCTGGCTAGATTGCCATGGCATCAGCAGCAACCTCAAACTCCTGGCCTCAAACAATTCCATTTGTCTTTGAATGGTAAAGAATGAAGAAAACTGGGTAGAGAGGTTGCTGCATTCAGTGTTAATTATGCATAAGTTCATGTAATTCTCTTCCAATTTTAGTACTATATCCCCACTATCAACTGCCTTTCGTGACCCCAGTCCAGAGACTATTTGTTTTACCCTTTCTGGAAAACAGACCTCCAAAATTCTGCCAGGGTTAGTATGGAGCAGACATTCAAGATGATGGAGCAGGGAAAGTATTACAACTGTTAACCTGTTTTGGTCTATACTACCAATTAAAAGAAAAAAACAAATGGTTACACTGTACATAAGTGCTAGGTGAAGGAAGGGTCCAGAAAGGATGTGCCTGCAATTCATGCTATTGTGGTGCTTCACACACCACTACTTTTAAAAATGAGTAATTCCTGCTTCTGCTTTCTTCCTCCCTTTCGAACTATTTATGGATTAACAGCCACTCTCTCTACAGCATGCCAGAGGAAAAGGGACTGAAACCCTGGCATATCATTTGTTAAAAAGTACTGAATTGTGACTTACATCTTCTCAAGATTTTTGAAGTGGGGGAGGATCTACATACTAATTGCATTCCTGTAATGTTTTAAATCATCTGACTACTTCATTGAGTTTTTATATACCTTCCCTTTATAGATGTGAACACAGTTTGTTGAAAACTATGTTTTTGGGTATATGTTTGGTGAGATAATTAATGAGATATAGATTATTTGACTTCTGAATTGAAAGCTAGTTGCAAAGGCTTTATTCATATGAATGGTTTTCTAGGAATGAATTTACAAAGTAATATTTCCTTTTTTTTTTTCTTGAGACAGAGTCTCACTCTGTAGAGTGCCGTGACGTCAGCCTAGCTCACAGCAACCTCAAACTCCTGGGCTCAAGCAATCCTTCTGCCTCAGCCTCCCGAGTAGCTGGGATTATAGGCATGCGCCACCATGCCCAGCTAATTTTTTCTATAGATTTTTAGTTGGCCAATTAATTTCTTTCTATTTTTAATAGAGACAGGGTCTTGCCCTTGCTCAGGCTGGTTTCGAACTCCTGAGATTGAGCAATCCGCCCACCTCAGCCTCCCAGAGTGCTAGGATTACAGGCGTGAGCCACCATGGCTGGCCAGTAACATTTCCTTTTTTATTAGAATTTATATTATATAGGAAATAAAAGAAGCAGTTTGTGTAGGTAGTAAATAGAATTTATTATTTTCTAAATAATTAAAGTCAATTATAACTACAAAAAAATTTTGTTTAATTAGCCATAATTAGCCTGATATGGTGGCTCATGACTCTGTAGTCCTAGCTACTCAGGAGGCTGAGACAGGAAGATCACTTGAATCCAGGAGTTTAAGGTTAACAGTGAGCTGTGACCCACACCACTGCACTTCGGCCTGGGCAACAGAGCGAGACTCTGTCTCTAAAAAAATACTTAAAAAAAAATACTTAAAGTGAATTATTTTTTTCTTACTCTGTATCTGAATTTATAAATAATTGTTATGTTATAAAGGTTTTTTTTTCCTAGCTGTTCAACAACATTTATTAAGGAATCACACTGAAGGCTTAAGGCACTTTACTTCAGAGTTCATGGGAAAAAATTGTGTGGTGATATGTTGTTACCACTTGGAGCTTAAAATATGCCAGTCACAGTCCTTTCCTCCCTCCCTTTTAATAATGAAGGACAAGATAGAAACTTAATTAGTTTTGAGATTCCCCTGTGCGTAGGAGATAAATTCCTCCAGGATTATAAATTTCTCCAGGATTAAACGATGCCAAAAATAATGCTAATTTCATTTTTCCCCTTAAGGTTTTGTTTTGTTTGTTTGGTTGGTTTTTTTTGAGACAGAGTCTCACTCTGCCTGTGCTAGAGTGCCGTGGTGTCAGCCTAGCTTACAGCAACCTCAAACTCCTGGGCTCAGGCAATCCTCCTGCCTTAGCCTGGGACTACAGGCATGCACCACCATGCCCGGCTAATTTTTTCTCTATACATTTTTTCTCTATATATTTTTAGTTGGCCTATTAATTCCTTTCTATTTATAGTAGAGACGGGGTCTCACTCTTGCTCAGGCTGGTTTCGAACTCCTAACCTTGAGCGATCCTCCCGCCTCGGCCTCCCCGAGTGCTAGGATTACAGGCGTGAGCCACCGTGCCCAGCCTCCCCTTAAGGTTTTGAGTAGAAATCTAATAAAACAATATTACAAATATATGTTAAATATCCTCTCTCATCTTGTTTTGTAATAAGAGTATCAACTTATATCTTTTATTTTGCTTTTTGTCACAAAACTGATCAGTG
>CAUYRT010024838.1:0-27436 GCA_963574885.1 Lepilemur ruficaudatus
CTAAAAATATATAGAAAAAATTAGCCGGGCATGGTGGTGCGTGCCTGTAGTCCCAGCTACTCGGGAGGCTGAGGCAGGAGGATTGCTTGAGCCCAGGAGTTTTGAGGTTGCTGTGAGCTAGGGTGACGCCACGGCACTCTAGCTCAGGCAACAAAGTGAGACTGTCTCAAAAAATAAATAAATAAATAAATAAAACCCCCATTTTCTTTCCTTCTTCCGCCCTCCTGTAGCCTCCCTCATCTCAGCTAAGAGAAACTATTTTTCCAGATAAAAACCTTGAATTATCCTTAATTCTCTTTCCTCTCATACCTTATATCCAACCCTACCAGCTCCACCTTCAAAATATATCCATAATCAATCCCTTCTCACCATCTTCACCATTATTTCCTAGTCCAAGCGGCCACACTTTCCCACCTCCCTGAACTCCCATTAACAGTAAAATGAATGGTTTTGGTAACTACTCACAAAAGCAATTAAAATTATTAACTGAATCTTCAAGAATTAAGATTTTCTTGCCACTTAACCATTTTTGTGTGAATGAGTTTTTTAAATATTAAAGAAAAACTGCTGGCATAATAATACTAAGAAACTCTGCACATTACGTGCTTAACCTCTTGCTACTAAGCCCTCCTCCCCAACCCCCAAGCTCTCCGGTACTTGACTTTCTAAGCCCAGCTCTTTTTGTGCCCTTTAAATTCTGCTGCCCATCCCTCTTACCTCTTTTTAAGCTTTTCTAGCTTAAATGTAAGAGTTGTGATTACATAGTTTAAATAATTTCAGAAATACTTTTATCTAGGCAAAAACATCTCCACTTTTCCATTAATTACAATTATCAAATACAGTTTCCTATTTTGTTTTGGTGTAATTGTTTTTTTGAGAAACAGAAGTGATACCAGTACCTTGGTGCTGCTTTGATGATGTTGTCCACACGTAGAATCACCTCTGCTGCTTCAGCTGCACTCAAAAGAACTTGCCGCTTCACTTGAAAACTTTCTGTTATACCCAGTACAGCCATATCTCCAATGGTACCTTCCCTCATATCTGAATAAAAAGTGTTTATTGTAATTTTAACAAATTATTATATCAAAACATCTCTAATGATTTATAAAAAATGAAATTGACCTTACTATTAATAAAATAAGATTACAGAACCCAACAACTTGATTTAGTAAGAGGACCCAACTACAAATGCACTCAAGGAAAGCCTTTTTAGAAATTATAGGCCGGACGTGGTGGCTCATGCCTATAATCCTAGCACAATGGGAGGCCAAGGCGGGAAGATCGCTCAAGGTCAGGAGTTCGAAACCAGCCTCAGCAAGAGACCCGGTCTCTACTAAAAATAGAAAGAAATTAATTGGCCAACTAAACATATATACAGAAAAAATTAGCTGGGCATGGCGGAGCATGCCTGTAGTCCCAGCTACTCGGGAGGCTGAGGCAGGAGGATCGCTTAAGCCCAGGAGTTTGAGGTTGCTGTGAGCTAGGCAGACGCCATAGCACTCTTGCCCGGGCGACAGAGTGAGACTCTGTCTCAAAAAAAAGAAAGAAATTATAAGGTAAACTACTGATCCACCTATATTAACAGAGGGCACCAATGTCAAATAACAAAAAATTATACAGAATACCAGACCACTTATATTAATTTTCTACCTAGCTTCATCTGTACCTACCTATATAAAATTATTGCAAAAAATTTGCTTATCACTACTAGTGTGGAATCTTAAGAATTAAGAGAAAATTTAGAAGTTATCTACCGAAACTCTCATTAAGAATTCTATTTCATCTTCTGAAAGATTAATTGGCCCTCTCTTGTTTAATGACAGGATTATCTACCTGCTTAAGACTGTTCCTTTAATGTACTACACAGCTTGTCAGAGCTGGGAAGTTGGAGATCTGTGATCTGTGCTCAAGAATGTCTCAAAATAAGTTCACTATGACATTAGGAGTTACCACTGAGTATATAAGAAACAGCTGTTTACATTTTCAGACTATGAGGACTATTTATGTATTTAAATCCTATAGTCATAGTTAGTTACAAATCTTCTAACTAGTGTCATACCTCTTACGGAACAACAGTTTCAGCAGTACTGAGAATATGAAGTTAAACACATTTTCCAAGTATATACAATGGTTACCAAAGCATGGGCCACAGGAATCTTTTATGTGGTTATCATGAGAACTTTTATCTCCCTCCACCAAAAAAAAAAAAAAAGAAAAAAACCTGAAGACAATTACTTGTAACCACCACTACCAAGTTCCCCTTGATTTCTTACCCAGTCCAGCAGTTATATTGCCTTCGCTGTGAGCAGCTCGGAGCTGTGCCACCAGATCTGCACTATCATAGCCTGCATTGTCAGCTATGATGGTTGGCAACTATAAAATGAAGAAAACAATTAACTACCTACTCTACTATCAGAACCACTGATTTACTAAATAGAAGGACAGCTTGTTAAAATTAAACATTTGGAAACAATGTAAAATATGCTTCCTTTTAATTACTGCTCACAAAGAGGATATACTCCAGAATCAAATTTAAAAGAGGTGTTAACCAATTCTTTTCTATTCATTTTAAAACTATCAGCTACTCACAAAATTTAAGTTCAGATCTCTTATTTGTATTAACTTACCATTCTCAGTGCTTTAGCATAAGACTCCATTGCAACAGCTTCTTTGCCTGGTGTTCTATTGGCAAGCTGTGTCACAGCATGAGCCATCAACATCTCAGAACAGCCTACAGATCAAAATTCCAAACATATTGTTATGCTTAGTTATCTTCAAGACATGAATTTCCAATTTCCCTTTAGATACGTCAAGCATTTTAAAATTACGTGCAAAGGCAATATAAAGTTTCTATAAGAATCATTAAAACCACTTCTTGTACTTTAATAAAAGAAAATATGTTCAACATTTTCTAAATGCTTACCTCCTCCATAAACTGTTCTAGAATCCTTCACAGTTTGGGCAAGAACACACAGTGCATCATGCAAAGATCTTTCTGCTTCATCTAAAATTTGTTGAGTGGCACCACGCAAAACAATGGTGCAGGCCTCACCTAAAGTAAAACAATATTCTTATGTCACAGTGACCGCATAAGTCAGAAAACGTAGAACAGTTTGCCTTCTATTATTTATGTAGGTGTTATTTGTAATCTTAAGTTTGGAAAGCTGATGCATCTTCTGTTATGCATTCTCTTTGCAAACAATCCAAGTTCATAATGGTTCCAAGTAATCAAGAAAAAAACTATGTTCACTAAGACATGGTAGAGGCTGACCTCAAAAGGGACTGAAACAAAACATGATATATATGCTATCATATCTTAACGTTTCAGGAGTTAAGACTTGTAAGATACCGTTTTCTAGTAACTATAATAACTATTTTTCACTTCAACAGAGCCTACCAAGGATTCAGGCACCTTAATCAATATGTACATAATCACTCACCAAGGGCAACCCCAGAAAAGTGAATGAGTTTATCTTCTCCAATCATGACTTCCTCAATAAGTTTGCAACTTCCAAGCTTTACCAGTTCTGGGTGGTCAAAGGTAGAGGCAATTTCACCACCTATAAAACATAAACACGTATTAATTAAATGCACGACAGGTTTAAAATTCCTGTTTTCTAGCGAGCAATAATGGATAGAAAACATGTTATCTAACATTTTAAAAACTAATTGCTGGGCCGGGCGTGGTGGCTCAAGCCTGTGCTAATCCTAGCACTCTAGGAGGCTGAGGCGGGTGAATTGCTCAAGGTAAAGAGTTTGAAACCAGCCTGAGCAATAGCGAGACCCAGTCTCTACTAAAAATAGAAAGAAATTAATTGGCCAACCAAAACATATAGAAAAAAATTAGCTGGGCATGGTGGCACATGCCTGTAGTCCCAGCTAATTGGGAGGCTGAGGCAGGATTGCTTGAGTCCAGGAGTTTGAGGTTGCTGTGAGCTAGGCTGACGCCATGGTACTCTAGCCCGGGCAACAGAGTGAGACTCTGTCTCCAAAAAAAAAAAAAAAAAACTGATTGCTGGCTGGGCACATTGGCTCACGCTGTAATCCCAGCACTTTGGGAAGCCAAGGCAGGAGGACAGTTCGAGCCCAGGAGTTTGAGATCAGCCTGGGCAACACAGCCAGACCTCGCCTCTGTTTTCTTTTTAAAATAAACAAAATAAAAACTAATTGCTTACTATGTGCCAGGCACTCTTTTTAAGCACTTCATATGGACTAATTATTTAATCTTCACAACAATCCTCTGAGTCAGGTTCCATTATTACTGCATTTTACACATGAGAAAATGAGGTAAAGAGGCTTAGTTACTTATCCAAGGTTACACAGGACAAAGAGGACAAATATGAAACTGGGATTCAAACCCAGGCAGTCTCGCTTCAGACCTACATGCACAAACTGTGCAATACTACCTCCCAAAGGTTAAACTGAGACTTGAAACCATTACCTTTCCATCTGAATTTAAATTGAGATTCTCTTCTGAACCCAGTCTGGAAGACTAAACCCTTATGATAACCCAGCAGAAGACATGAAAATATTTGTCCTATTATGTCAACAACTGTATACTCTATGAATTGCTTAAAATAATGAACACTCAATAACTCTAACCATCAAAACAACTGAAATGTCAGAAAGCCCCAGTAAGGCCTAGAAAAGGAGAAATGCGTACTAAGAATCTCCCAGAACAAACTGAACAAGTTGTCAAGAGTAAATTCATTTTAGTCCTTACGTTTTACTTCTATTCCTATCTTCCCTCCACCTTCCATGCTGTAAACCAAACAGGTCAGTCACTTTCTTTCCCATTTCTTAAGTAAAAGGCAGGATTCCATTTTAAAATCCTTTTCTCTAGCTGATTACTCTTTCTTTTAATGTAGATTCCATACATTACCAATTAACCCTTCTTTTCTTATTCCTTACCATCTGCTAACTACTCAATGCTCTGTTATCTATTTTACAATAAATGTATAAAAAGACTCTGGTCTTCTAAACTCTAAATTATACTACATAATTTGTGTAGCTTAGGTTCTTTTTACTTTTGGTTGGGAAATTTCAGAGACTGCTTTGTGTTCTAGATAAGAGACAAGATAGATACTTGGGACATCACATCCAAAAGTAAAACTTAGTCTATTTCTTCTTGCAATTTAAAACAAAACAAAAATTACTTGTCTTATGAGCATTTTTACTTGATCCTTCTATATCTGCCTATATTTCTTTCTTTTTTCCTTTCTTTAGGAGACAGGTCTCGCTGTGTTCCCCAGACTGGAATAGACTACTCACAGGCACAATCGATAGCATAATAAAGCCTAACTCCAGGGCTCAAGTGATCCTCCTGCCTCAGCCTCCCAAATAGCTGAGACTACAAGCACATGCCACCGTGCCCAGCACAAGACATTTCTTGACATTTGCAATCCATGTCATACACCTTACAACTTAAGACCTAATAAGGATGAGAGCCACCATGGGATCAATTTCACAGCCATAAAGTTGGTCTGATTGATGCAGTGAACTTTCATGTGTGTGTGTGTATGAGATAACTTCAGGTATCAAGACCTTGTGATATCAGGTTATCCTCTGAATGTGATATTTTTAACACTTATCTCTTAGGCCTTTAAAGCAGGAAAACCCACTTCAAAATAACTGATGAAAGAAAAATATCTCCAAATTATAAAGTGTTTTAAGAAATCATTCTGGGATGAGACCAAGTCTGCTCTTCAAATGTTAGTACGCTTTAATTTCTTCTAATATTCATGACAGTTCCAAACAGAATATAACAATCCTAGTGACTCTGTATCTGAAAGCCCAATCTCCTTAATTCTCATTCTCAGATGCCAAACCAACTTTCCTACCTTTTCAATTCATTCATTTTCAAGGACCTAACATTTACATAAAGGTTGTAAACTTAGTTTTTTGAGCACTACTTAGAGAAACCATTACCACAAGGAAACGAAAACAAGCTGCACTGTGTCATTTTGATGTAGACAGAGACATATCTAACTCGTAAACACAATTTCTACTCAACACAACTGGGATTATATCACCCATACTTCCACTGAAGGGTGCTGGAGTATACAAACTTTCACCATACATTGGTGGATTGTTTCATTTATTTCAGTATCTATTACTTTCAGAAACTGTCAAAAATTAACAAAAGTAATATTTAAGTACTTGATCCTCTCTCCAGCAGACAGGTGGTGTTCAACAAGCGTAATTATTATAACTGTACTACTATACACAAAGCAGTTATTTAACAATAGAAATAAACGAATAAACCCAATAAAGACTCCTTTTTTAGCCTCTAGTTTGTTCAGATTACATTTACGACAGTGATCTTACAGGTTTCTGAGGAAAAAAAATCTATTATCTTCAAAACAATAACATAACAAAAAGAAATCTGTATCTACGGCAAACCTGGTATATAATTTGATATATTAAAAATAACGTAACTAAGTATACTTTAACTGAAATTGGAATGTTCCTAACACAATGAAAAATGTCTGAGGTGATGATGGATACCCCATTACTGTGATTTAATTTATTCATGTTGTATGCCTGTGTCAAAACATATGTACCCTATAAAAGATATACAACAATTACGTGCCCATAATTAAAATAATTAAATTAAATGTATTCAAAAGTGTAAATCAGATTTCAGAATAACTGTTGAGATTCTAAGCTCCTTAAGGGAACTTCTTTGTATTTTCAACAATGAGTTGCATAAAGTTAACACTCAATAAATTTAAGAGTGATTATTATGTTTATTAGAAATTAATGCTTTTTTTCTCATACCTGTGACAAGAGCTAAGCGTTCCACACCTGCAAAATCTGCATGCTCAATAGCCATAACACCAGCAGCACCAAAGAGCTGTTCAGGATAATTATAAATTAACTGCCTGTAAATAAAATACACAAAAGCAGTATGTTTAAAACTGCTACTGCACAAGATAAACTACATTAGACTAAAAAACAAGGAAACATTTTTACTTCACCAGTAACCAAAGAAATGCAAATTAGAACAAGATACTATTTCTCACCTATACTTATGATTTATAAATTGTAATGCTAATGCATCCATGCTAGCACTGAAAAGATGTTTTATATTGCTGACTGTACAAACTGGTCCCATAATTCTGGAAAGCAATTTAGCAGTAATGTCAAAAACCTTATCTACATTTATATGTGGAAAAAATGAAGTATGAGTGAAAAAGGAAAATATATTTATATGCTTTGATTTCTGGGAAGCTACAGCAATAAAACTAAATATTTAAAATCGTAATAAGGCCATTTATAAGAATTTTTATATTTAACAATGCATCTTGCCAACAAACTAAATGTCCATAGAAGAATGTGCATAAACCATAATTTAATGGTTTAAACAATGAAATGGTTTAAACTATGAAAATCCTTAATTTTGAGCAAAAATATGCACAGCAGTTCCTAAACAACAAATCACTAATTCAACAAAAATAATCCAACATTAAAGCATTTCCATAAACTTTTGTAGGAACAAATCTCCTTTCTCAGATTACAAATAGTTAGCACAAGCAAACACAAACCTGTTAATAAAGCAATTTATTCCATGCTTAAGAATACGCTCAACTTTCTCCTTCATTTTTTCCTTTTCTGCATGTTCTATTTCTGCAACCTTTGCTGTAGAATCAACTCTTACCCGGGAACCAAATATCTAAGACAAACGAAGGCATAAATAGAGAATCAGTTTCATTATTACTATTCAAGAGTCCCATAGCATATATCAATATATATACCAAAAAGTATATATACATGTAAGTGCATATATATTCATATATATACTCCAAGCTTTTTAGTGAAAATTATTCCAACCTGAGTTTATAGCAGTCAGAAATTAGAATTTCAAGAAATGTAGTTACATACTTTTATTTTGTCTGTATCCATTCCAGTATTTGCAATAAGAATTTTAGCATTTTCAATTCGCTTAGGTTGATTTACTCCGATTTTTTTATCCAACAGAAAGCCTACAATAAATACAAGGGTAGTACTGTATTAAATACTTCAATGCTACATTAGTAAGTCTTACAAAACTGTCTGCTTTATCAAATTACTATTTCAAAGAAAACACGTAAGTCCAATTTACCAAGCTCCTACAACCTATAAAGCATTCCACTGGGCCAGTGATCACAAAATCAAAACTTAGTGAGTTACTTAAAAAATAATATATAAAACAGAAAATATATGGGCACAGTACAGATAGTAAAAGTAAACAGTATTTTGAAACTTTTATTTCAGATATATATTACACACACAGGTAAGAGTTGCAATGTAAAGGTACTAGGTTAAGTCCACTTTCATTGGCTTAAAATCAACACAAGAGAAAAGAAGCTGTGAAGATTCAGACACACACAGTATACTGCTAGAAATTACTGAACTTCTCAAATTGAGGCTGCCAGTAAAATGAAAAAAACATAGTCAATGGACTCAAATAAACCTGGCCGCAACATGCACTTGATGCTCAGTGGCTATGTAACCTCAAACAAATTATTCACTCTGTAAAACAGGAATATAACCAGTGGCAGAGAGACACTAGTTATCAGCCTAGCCCTGTTGATTTGGAGCCATCATATGAACCCAGTACTGTCTACCTTTCCAAGCATTTTTTAGTTGCATAAGAATCTTTTTTTTTATCTTAAGAAGCCATTATTATCTTGAGTTTTCTGCTCTATTCAATTGAACCTAATCTTCAATGCATCCTCATAATGAGAACTAAATGACTAAAATACCTATTACAATGCCTGGCACAAAACAGACATTCAAGAATAGAACTGCTCATGCTACTATCCTTGTTTTACTAATCTTTCCCTACCAACAACCCCATTAGAAATCTGCAGAGCCCTTGCGCATAAATTTTACCAAAGACATTTTCAGAATTGATACTTTCTTAAAGTAAACAGACACACATGACATACAGCAAAACCAAGACTTCAAATCACAGGTAAAAGCAAAAGCAGTAAAGCACAACCTAGTCCTTTTTTCCCTTCTCAGAGAATGCCTATACTTTCTGTAAGCCATTTTTTGAAGTAAATACAAGGTGAAGATACTTTGAAAAACTATGTGCTATAAACAAAACATAGTATTAAAAAAAATAGTGGCTAAGACTCATTTATCACTCAAAAACTAGATCCTCACATCCTATAAACACACACAATTATTTATCAAATTAAAATTTTTAAAAATTTTTAAAAAGGCACTAGTTACCCCTCAGTATACTCAGGGGACGGGTTCCAGGACCCCCGTGTCTAACAAAATCTGCACATACTCAAGTCCCACAGTCAGCCCTAACGAACCAGCAGATACGAAAGCTGCTGCTGCCCCTGCCATGGAGGTTTTGCATCCTGAGAATACTGTATTTTCCATCTGCTTTTGGTTGCAGATGCAGAATCTGTAGATATGGAGGGCCCACTGTACTGAAAAATAAGTATTTAATAATATTAATTTTAAATAATAATAAAAAGCCCATGTATAGGTTGGACCTACACAGTTCAAACCTATGTTGAAAGGCAACAGAGCAAGACTCTGTTTAAAAAAAAAAAAAAAAAAATTCACTTGCTTTGTAAAGTGTCACTGGTCCCAATTAACACGTGAACTGCCATGTGAGTTGTATTTAACCCACACTAGTTTTGAGCCCGGGGCCTCATGAAGCATATGTGACTCACATGTCTCTTCACCTTGGGAGCCTCGAGAACTATTTTTCAAGTTGCATATAACTCGTGCACAGAAAACAATAAAAAATAAATTTTCATTAAATTAGAAAGGATTGTTTTGTTTTCGAAGTTTTTATTCTATTTTCATAACAAAACATTGTAGCCCCAAGGAAGAATTTTTTTTTTCTAGTATGGCAGTCAGTGTGTTAACTAAAAACAGGATCCACTTAATATTCAGCCCTCAGCATCTGATCAAAGCTTCTTTCTCATATTTGACATTCATACTCACCTTCATCTAAATAGGAATCTGCCAGACTTCCTCCTAGCTTCTTGATGACATGAATTGCCTCCAGATTACCAGAGCCTTTCAGTCTGAGAACAGCTTCTACAGCTAACTTAGTAAAGTGGTCTTTGTGATGAGTAAGAAGTTTTGAGGATAATGTTGTTCCCGCAATATTCATTAGATCTTGACGGAATTTAACTTCATCAGAACTAAAACCAACCAAACAAAAAGAAACTCATGCCTGTTCTTAAAATGCTTATCCAAAGATATCAACCCTAACTTTTCAAAATTTTTATCCAGATAGTCATATGACAACAGATAACTTTACCCTAATCTATCAGGCCTCTAAGGCATATGAGAAGAACTAAACCTCACCAGTAATCAAGAAACACAAATTAAAGGATATTATTTATTATTTTCCCCACCAAACGACAAATAAAAAAAGGAGGGAAAGAAAACAAGCAAACAAATGAATATCAAATGTTGTCACTAATGTGGGGAAACAAGCATTGTTTTACAGCTAGTGGTAGTATATATTAATCAATTTTTCCCATAGACTTATTTGGTAATGTATATAAAAAGTGCCTTAAAACACATACTTACCTTTGGACCCAGCAATTATAATTCTAGAAACATTTTGGGGGCAAATTTGTTACATTATAATAAGGCTAAAATTGTCAAAAACACAAATCTTCACCTATAGTCAGGTGAAGCTAAGTAAATAGTTAAGTAAATCACTCTAGTCATATACTCAAATGCCTAACTCTATTATAACTAATGCTACAGAAAATACTGACTCCCAAAAGTGTGCTTGTTTTTTAAGTAGGTTAAAAAGAAGCTAACACACCCTCTACACGATGATACTACCTATTTTGTTTGCATGTTTGATCATACATGCAAAAAGACTGGAAATCTAAACTTTAACTTTAGTGGCTATCTTGGGAGGGTGACATGGTTTTGACTGTTGGGGGTAGAGCTGCAGGATCATGCTTGTGTATGCTTTTCAGCGCATACAACATGTTATGAAAGAACGTTAAATGTTCAGAACAATAGTACTTTGGTATACCAACCCATGATCAACTGCAGAATTCAACAGAGCCTCTCTTGCAGCCTTTGTGGCTTCTCTCCAACCCGCAATGATGGTTTGTGGATGAATCTTTTTTGCAATTAAAGATTCTGCTTCCTATTAATAAACAGTTACAGAAATAAAAATTACGAATAGAAAGTTAATAAACACTCATGAATAGTAAAGATGTAGGAAGGATTTGATTACTTCTGGTATTCAAAACCACAGCAGCAAACAATAAAACAAAGTTAGAGTTATTCAGTTACTCTTACCCTCAGTAATTCTGCTGCTAAAACAGTAACAGAGGTAGTGCCGTCACCAACTTCATCATCTTGAACTCTTGACATATCTAGAAAAAGAAATTAGTTACCACCTTAAAATTATTTCTCTGTAGCTTACTAAGTTCTCCAAAAATAACCACTACCAATCTAAATCTCACTTACCTAGGTTCCTAACCTGACAAATTCTTTGGAACTTTAAGGTATGACATACAACAGTTTTACCACCAATTATTACGTGGCAATCCTAAAGGTATATTTTCATAATGACAACAATTAAAAAGTGGTGGACATCAATTAATTGAAAGTACAGATGGTCAACGTAGGCAATTAAAAAAGTTATTTCGGGGCCAGGTGCAATGGCTCAGGCCTGTAATCCTGGCACTCTGGGAGGCCAAGGCAGAAGGACTGCTTGAGCTGAGAGCTCAGGAGACCAGCCTGAGCAAGAGTGAGACACCCATTTCAACTAACAATAGAAAAATTATCAGGGTATCATGGCGTGCAACTGTAGTCCCAGCTACAGAGGCAAGAGGATTGCCTGAGCCCAGGAGTTTGAGGTTGCAGTGAGCTACAATGATACCACTGCCCTCTACCGAGGGCAACAGAATGAGAGTTTGTCTCAAAAAAAAAGTTACTTCAAAATGTTAAACATTATATACACTCACCAACTAAAACTTTAGCTGCTGGATTGTCAACACCAATGTTTTTGAGAATAGTGGCACCATCATTGGTTACCATAAGAGAGGCATCTCGTCCACTGCTTAGAAGAATTTTGTCCTGAAGGGGAAATATTTGGTTCAAGTTAAGACATAAGTACATCTTGAAGAATGCATGAGTCAATCAGTACTCTCATATACAGCTAGTGCACAAATACTCTTATACAGCTATTTGGCAGTATCCATTCAAACATTTTCAATGCATATACCTACAACCAAAACTTGGTATCTACCCCTAGAAACACTAGAAGCACAGGGAGACACAAACTAGGTTTGTTGTGGCACTATTAATAGCAAAAACAATGTAAACAAACTAAATGCCCATCAATACAATCATAATCAAATTATAAAATAATCAAGCTACAGAATACTACTCGCAGTTAATTATTTGCTTACGCTGAATTTAACAGAGCAAGCTACAGAAAAAGTATTTATAGTGTTTCATAAAAACATTACTTGAGACTACGTAAGAAAATACAGAATACATAAGATACATACCTATCTACAAAAATGATCAAAAAAATATTGGGAAGATGTACATCCAAATGATAACAGTGGCTACCACTGGGGAGAGGTGTGGGATTGGGGATGGTGAGGTGAACCAAGAGAATTTTCATTTTTAGAAAGGAGAATACATTCCTCTCACTTTTATAATTAAGAGTTTTAAAGATTAAAAAGCATTAAAAATTTTGTTATTATCTATATTTCCACTAAGATGTCTAAGACAATATTAAAACTTTAAAAAACTCCCTATTTTTCTTACCATGCCCTTGGGTCCCAAAGTGCTCTTTACCAAGTCTCCAATGGCGATGGCGCCAATAAAAGACGACTGGAATAACAATCAGAAAGATTGTTAACAATCAATTTTACAGAGAAAAGTACAATTTATCTTTAAAAGAATGAGGCGAATGAGGCTCACCAGACGAGCTGTCTCTGCTCTCTCTTCATCAGCTCCAGCCTTGAAGATGTTAACAGGTGCAAGAGAAAGGGACGCCTAAAAAGTAAAATCAAGAAACATTCAGCTTGAATAATATTTTTAACATACACTTACGTGTCTTCCACTAGTCTGACAAGTAGATATCTAAGACAAAATCCGTTTAAAACATAGCATTTTCAAACAAATGAAACCCCCATCATTGGAACAGGCACTTAAGTGGGAGGGAAGGACTTACTGGAGAACAACACCGGGCTTTTTGAATTTACAAGGGTGCCAGGAATATAAATTATACGCCAGAGATTTACTGTTAAGTATGGCAAGACTAAACACGATCTTGAACTAAGGATGAAGCAGGCAGAAGTCGCAGGCCGTCTGCCCGACGACCACCAGGCGGCCGAGGGAACCCTCGAGTAGCTCCCGCCCCGGCACTCCAGGCTCCACCCTCCCTCTCAGGGCGGAGCCGGTCCAGCACTAGAAATTTCTACGCTTGCGGTGAGGCCCATGCCTCGCACTCCCAGGACTGGGGAGAGACCGAGTCAGAAAGGGACGCTGGCCCTACGGCCCACCCGTCCCCCCGGCCCGCACGGAGGCCCCACCGGCTGGCCCGGCGCAGGCCACACGCCGCGCGGCCCGTGGGTGCCATGTGCGGCAGGCTTCGGGGACAGATATAGGGAGCCTGCGACGCTGAGAGGACAGAGAGAGCAGTGGGGTAGCAGGGCACCGGGAGGCAGGAGCAAGAGGCATGTGGCAGGGGGCCAGGCTCACCATAGTTCCGAGGAGTTCAGCACACAAGCAACTCCCTCACAGCTCGCGCCCCGGTCCTGCAGCGGAAAGGAAGCCGGAAGTGACGCCACACGCCCTACTGAAGGGGGCGGGGCCCCGGCCCGCGCGCCGCCGCCGTCGCTCGTGGCGGCGCCATTTTGATGGCACCCACCGGCTGGAAGCGCAGTCTTTCACGCTGGAGGGGGCGGGCCTCCGCTCGCGCTCCGCCCCCTGAGGTGCCACCCTCTCGGGATGAGAAAGGGACGGAGTCGAGCGCTTTCGGAGTGGAACCGCCGAAGAACAAAGACACGCTGGGCTGGGGGTTGCCATAGCAACGGAGCTCCTGATCGCATTTTTAACTTTTCTTGAATTTGATCTTTTAAAATTTATCTTAAAGTCACACATATAAACCGTTTAAAGTACTATGTACTAATAATCAAGAACATAATTCACCTACCTCATCACTTCCTCTCCCCAGGGACAACCACTTTAAACTTTAAAAAAAATATTTTTTGGTTATTTACCGTCATATTTCTAAATAATATGATATTGCTATTTTAATTTTACACATTATTTATCGAGTATTACAGAGGAAGACTTCCTTTCCTTTTATTGAGTTTTAAACGCTGTTTCTAACTGGACGTTGACTGCCCAGAAGAACAAGGTCTTGTGAACTCTGAAGAAGGCATTTACAATACTTTATCTTTGCCCCATTTATTCATTTCCAGGAAATCTTGCATTTCATTCTTCTTTTCCTCCAATAATAACATTCTTACAAACTATCTTGATAGAAATCAAGATCAATCCCAAATATTTCAGTTTACTAAAAACAAACTTAATTTTCTTTCTTCAACTCCTTAAGATGTCAAAAGCGAAATTTTGTGCTTTAAAAAATGTGTTAGTTTCCTATCATCCACTCATACCCACTTTTCTCCCTTTGATTAACTGATCACTTAGCAAGCTCCTGGATTTTTTAAGCTTCTGAGCTTAAAAAGAGGCTTTTTTTTTTTTTTAGAGACTTCTGAGCTTGAGCCATCCTCCTGCCTCAGCTTCCCTAGTAGCTTAGATCTCCTGAGTTTTTGACAATTGCTAATATTGACAGGTATTTTCAATTTTTAATTGTTTCTACCCTTCAGATATACTCTAAGTGGGTTGATATACACCTGGGATTGGCAAGCTAGGAAGAGTCAAATCCAGCCTGCCAACTGTTTTGTATGGTCCCCAAAGCTAAGAATGGTTTCTACCTTTTGAAGTAGTTGAAAAAAACAAAAAATATTTCATGACACATGAAAATTCTGTGAAATTCATATTTTGGTGTCCATAAAGCTTTGTTGGAGCACAGGCATACTCTCTCATTTTTACTCCATCATAATACAGTAGCAGAGTTTTGCAATGGTAGAGTTGAGTCTTTATGACAGAGACAAGATGGGCCCACAAAGCCTAAAATATTTATTTTCTGATCCTTTACAGAAAAAGTCTGCTGACCCTGGTTTACACTATTCCTAAGGTCCAGCATGAAAAGGGGTGTTCAGGCTGGACAAATTGTTATTTTAAAACTACCAAGAGTTTTCTGTTCTTTGTGGAAAAACTTGCTCTTCTTTCAGAAAATGTACTTTAATAGGCAGATCCTAAATCACATTTGGGAATAAGAAAAATCATAATGAAAAACTAAGATTCCTGCATAATATTGAAAAAAGGCTGTTTTTCTTGTGGACAAAATTACAGACCTGGAGATATTTATTATGTCTTCTGGCAGGCAAGCCTGAGACTGTGGGCCATAGGGAAACCAATGCCCCCTCCCTGCCAAGCTTTGCCCAAGTTTAGGGTGAAGAGAGACAGGGGCATTTGGATGGGGACAGGGAGGCAGGCCCTAGCACCTTGCAGAGCCGAGGCTAGAGGCAGCCAGACCTCTATGATGGGACCCTAGAAATTTGTCCTCTCTACATGGCATCTCTTGACCCTTCCTCCTTTCCCACCTCTGCTGCCTTTGAGGCCTCTCCTACACTCCAGAGGTTAAACACTCAGCTTCTAGAGCCAGGCTGCACAAACTTGAATTTCAACTCTTTTATAATATATACTAGTTTTGTAATCTTGGGTGGGTTCCATAGGCTTTTCAAATTAATTCATAGAAGGCCATTTCAGAGAGTGATCAACTTGCTGGCTTATGAAAAACATGTCTTTTTAGCTATTTATGAATTTTATGACAATTTGTGTTAGATAGGTTATAGGGTCTAAGGATGCAGTGAAACCTTGGGAATCCATTTGTCTGTGATAGTTTGACTTTCTCCTTGTTCATGTCCTCTCTGCTCCTTGGTCTTGGCTTCTCTTAGCTAAGTCCTCTCCCTGCCTCACAGACTTGGTGACCATCTCCTTTCTGTGCTCCTATCTTGGTATGAATTGGCTTTCAGTGAGTTGGCTTGTTAATTGGCCAGCTTCCAGTTACATCACTTCTGTGTGCCTTGATTTTCTGGTGTGTAAAATGGGAGATAATAATAATACCTATCTCACATAACTGTCATGAAGACTAAATTGCTAAGAATAGTGCCTAGCCTACAGTAAGCTCTGTTTAGCTCAGCTGTTACCATTGTTGTATCTCCAATCTTCCAATGAGTTTTGTTAAGCATTGTAGCCAAGATTGGATGTGCTTGGTATGATGTGGAACTAGTAAAGTACCATAGGATACCATTATTTGATGACTAGAGGTAGTTTGGGGCCAGGGTGGTGTCATGATTTGGAGTGAAATAACTAGTTGAAGTGGCAAACCACCACCAGAACAGAGTTATGGAACTTGTCAACATTACTTAGGAACACTGAGAATACCAGGGGAGAGAAAACAAATAAAGGACCAGAAGTCCACAGCCACAATGAATTAGGGTCCATCCAGACTCCTACTGTTTGGGTAGTAGTGAGAAGGTTGGAAAACTTGAAAATATTCAGATATTACACACAATTCTGACATTTGGTGGTTGCCAATAAAGGGACACTCTAGTCAGAGATGAAGGCTAAGATCATCTTTAAGGTAAGACTAATGAAATGTTCATGAAAGTCCTTTTAATTGTCAAAACACTACACAATTCAAAATTCCAAGTTTCTATGAAAAGAATTTACCATTATCCGAGCAATACATTGCTTAAGATTATATCGTTATTTGATTCTGTTTGTTTATAGATACCTTCTGGATTCAGTGGTTCACAATGGGGATGGTATGTGGAACCCTTTGAGGTTATAAAAATGGTTGTGAACTACTACTGTAATTTGTTACAGTATGGGAGGGCAGAACAACAGGTCCTAGATATTTGGCAGTGCATGGAGTGTCCTTCACAAAAAAAATTTGTTTCACATCGTATGTGACTTTCAGAGATTCCACACAGGTTTTATTCACATAGGTGAATAACCTGTTAGAACTGTAATGAGCATAGAACCTAAATCTGTTTTACATATATGCAGGCCTTTTTTTAAAAAAAAGTTTTAATATACATACAAAATTTCTAGGGATGCCAATAAGGTATATACAGATTGAGGACAGATTGTATTGTATTGCTGAGAGAAATTTAGTAAGAATTATTCAACCATTTTGGGAAAAATCACATTATTGAAGGCAAGACTGTTTACAGTATTGGAGTCACCAATATGATATGCTTTTTAAGTCTGCATTTTACTATTGCATTCATGCTGATTCCACATGGAAGTGCAAACATTCAACCAATTCACTGTTTTCCAATGTTCTTTAAGTAAATCCTTGAGCACAACTACTTATGCTTTTATTGTAAATTATTTTCCATTTATCTTTATATTAGTAGGTGTTGTATTATTTTTAAAAATTACAAGTTACTTAACCAACTGTGTTTTATTTTTCTGTAAAATGGGAATAATAGAAACTATCTCCTATGGCTATCCTAAGTTGCAAAGCATTAATATGTGAACAGTGTTTAGCACATAAGTACTATTTTGTACACAGGAAGGGATGAATGTCAGCATGGGAGATGTGGAGTTAAGGTAGAAATACCTGGTTTTCTATTTCTGTACTTTGGGCCTGGCTAGTTTACTTGGAACTTTGTTTTGTGCAGTTGTGAGAAATGTCTAAAATAGGGCATTCTGAAAGGCTGCCATTTATAATGTCTTTAAAAAGATCGCTGCTCAGCTTTGTTACTGAGGAAATTACTGTTGACAGAAACCATCTAGCCATCTAACAACCTACTGGACATCTCCTGATCTGTGGATGGCCCACAGACCATGAACTAAGTCTCCAGTGGAACTCACCATATTTCTGTCTATACCTATAACCCTCAGATATATTTTTCACATCAGTGAACTGGCACCATCAGCTACTTAGTCACTTAAGCCAGAAAACTGGGGGTCATCCTTGATCCCTTCATCTGTCATTCCCCTTTTTAGGGGAATCCTCAAGGATTCCCTCAAGGATTATTCCTCCTTGAGGCACTCTGTTATATTGGTGGCCCTGAATAAACTACACTTTTGATGTTCATGCCTCTGCATGATCCACTGCCCTTGAATCTGGGATGGGTCCATAATTTAACAAAATGCAGCAGAACTGACATTGTGCCAGTTCTGGGCTTAGGCCTCAAGAGAGCATAGCTCTTGGGAACGTTAAGCTGCCACGTAAAAAGACCCCTGAAGAAAGACAAAAGACTACATGGAAGAAAACTAAGGAACCCAGGAGACAGCAAGAACGGAAGTTCCAGATAGGACCCAGTTGAGCTGCTCCAGCCAGTCCCCAGCTGTCTGAACCATACTAGCTGAGGCACAAAATATGTGAGTGAAGAAGCCAGCCCTCCAGATAGCACATGGAGTAGACACAGGATAAACCATCTCTGCTGTGCCCTGTCCATCCTGATCTACAGCAACTTGAGAAATAAGAAAATGATTGCTGCTTTAGGCTACTAGGTTTTAAGGTGGTTTGTTGCACAGCAATAAATAATCCAAACAGTCCTTTAATGATACCCACAGGTATTTATCAGGTCTTGCCTCCATCTCTGAAAAAGGCTCCTAACCAGTCTCCCTGTTTTATTAAAATGTCATGCCCTACATTGTATCCTCTATTTTGTCAGAGCAATCTTCCTAAACTATCATTTCTCCAATGCTTAAAATCCTTCAAGTTCTCTCATCTTATTTAAACAAAAACTCCTTAGCATTCTATGTGATCTGTCTCTCATTGATCCCTTCTTCTCTATCCCCCCACCTTGCCTTTGCAGTCTATGCTCCAGTCATGTGGACACTCTTGCTACCGTTGAACATCATGATCTTTCTATACCTCTGTGCCTTTGCAGGGGCTATCTCTTCTCCCTAATGTCTTCTTGCCTCCTCTAACCTACAAAGGCTTTCATCAAAACACCTGGATGGATTACCCCTTCCAAGAAGCTTTGCTTGAAAACCTCCACCCCTTGGCTGAGTTAGATGCCCTTTGTGTGTGCCTTTATCACACCAGTTATATTAGGAATTGGAGTGACAATTTTCTCAATTGTTGTAAATTATACAGCTAGTACCATTCTAGAGGTATCAGAGAGAAGTTAATTCATTATATACATTATATGTCTCAGTGCTTAATTCTCTGGGGGGAGGAATGGCATTGCTTCCAAGGGCTGTTCCAAACTATAAATTCTTTTGAAGACAAGGACATACACAGGGCCTAGTTCATGGTCATTTGTTAAATAAAAAGAACATGTGACTAGCTACCATCCTTAAAAGAGCTTCAAAGAAAAATTACAGAAATATCCAAAGAAGTTTTTAATTTTTGAAAACAAATGCCCAGGTTTTCCAAGACGCAGTCTATGCCACCACATCTTAACCAATTTTTGTATTCTTCAGGGTCTGGCACATAGTAAGCATCCAATCATTTGTGGACTTGTCTATCTCCTTCATTGTTTAAATGATGTCCACCTTGAACTGTAGTCAACTTTTACGGTGTCACTCAGTGGCTAAAAACAGGCTTGGAGTCCCAGAGCTGGGAACTATTAATACTAGTTTGAATGACCACACAGAAAAAACTCTGAGAGTTTGTCAATTACATACAATTTCATTTTGATGAAACACATAATCTTTAACTTACTATATGTTCATTTTGAAAATGGAGGCAGTGATAGGAGACTAAGAAATAAAACCTCTATCATAAAGTTTCAAGTAATGTGTGAAATATAAATACAGTAAAACTTTAAATAGGTATTCAACCAAAGTTTTATTGGGGTTTTATTGCAATCTACTTTCAGCAATAAGGGGAAAGCAATCATAAGAACGCCGGTCAGACTTTACCCAACCAAGCGGTTTTTCATGAATGCTTAAGGTGAGTGTACAGTCAGCTCAGCTTCTATTATCAACTTGAGTACCTCATCATAATATTTATGCCAGAATGACAAGAGTAAGGCGTCGCAAGATCCTAAATCATCTAAGATTAAACATATTTTACATATTATGATTTTTAGGACAGTAAAGCATACCAATACTCTACAATAAATAAAGATTTTTTTAAAAATGTGTTGTTTAGCCCTTGTTGAACTAAATTCAATTAGCTTATTTTTTAAGTACTCCAGTTAATAAAGGTTTGATTGTACTTCAAGAACTCTGACTTTTCCAAAGATACAAAATTAGTTCTTATTTGTCATGATAAAAATTAAGCTTAAAAGCACATTCACACTTGTCCTTAAAAGCATGTTTGCATCATATATAAGAGAAAAACTCATGCTTGATGACATGGCTTATATAATAAAAAGTCATATGCAAAGGACAACTAGAGAACAATCCTCCCATCCTCACTTTCTGCAAAAAGCCACACTAGGCCTCAGTGTAAAAGTTATATTTTATTGCCATGCTACAAAATGTATGAAGTTGGCACTGATAGGGAGAAATAGAAAACAAAGGGTGGGAAGGGATAGAGGGCAAATGATGTTGTTACATATACAACAAGGTTTTATTTTAATTAACAGTGGTTAAGTTTTGCCAATATTAAAAATGCAAACCAAAATTTTAAAATGCTGATATGAAACAGCATTAAAATACAATTTATGCATAGTACAGTATCACTTACGTCTTTTATTAGAGAAATATGGAATGTTTATAAAAGAAATCAACTATAGGGGGTAAAATTCATATTTCATATACAATTTGGCAATGGTAGTCCCACTGTTAGACAATCTTTTATAAAAGAAAAAATTAAAAATCTAATAAGCTACCTTTATACAAAGTTGCTATATTTATGCCTTTACGTAGGAAAAAAACATTTATAATGCAAATTAGGACATACAATAATCTTACAATATTATACAATGTAATGAAAATAAAAACATAACACAAAGTTTGTCCTTTATAAAATGTATATTTTGCATTTACTAATGCAAATGTGGCACACTGGTGACTACCGTACTATTAATACCAGTCTGTTTCCATGCTATAATTGTCCAATTGTCAGAATTGCAATTATAATGATGCTACAAAAGAACTGTTACACCCCCCAAAAGTGAGGAAGTAGGGATGGGGAATAGGGATGTAAAGAACAGGAAAGATAGACAGGGTGCTGGTTTGGGCAGAGTATATTGTGGTACGTCATAAAATATTTGTTAAATTTTCAAGCCAAAAACATTTTCTTTACATTCTGTAATTTCGTACCAATGCCTTTATTCAAATTTGGCAAACATCAAGGAAAAGGTAATTAGTACCGTATACCTCACATATCAGAAATATGAATGAGATGCTAATACATCGCTTACTTCTGAATGATGTCTCTGATGGTATGTCTATTTCAAGAATATATATATTTATACACACACACTACACATTGCACAAAACACTTGGGCATTATGGGTTAGGAACAGCACAGGTGGAATTGGAAAGTACTTTTTAGCTCGTTAAAACCCTTACTTGAGGCAAAAATATGGTGGCACATTGTTGGGAAATTATGAAAACGTAAGGCCCCTGTCCCATTTTTAATAGAACATCATTGAGGTACATTTTTATATGCTGTGCCACAGATTTGGGGTGGGTGGGGAGATAAACACAAGCTTGACTTATTCTGATAACATTGAACTGGGGGTCAACATTAATATCTATAAAAACAAAGATTACTTGGCAAATTTTCCTAAGTCCCAAATGTGATCTATTCTGGATACACTGGAAGTAAAAAGCTTTTTGCTGAGTCTTCAAGAGTAAAGTGCATATCTCATCACTCCACAGCAGCAGTAAATAAAAGAAACTATTTGCCAATCTTCCTGGAGGGAGGGAAGGCACCATATTTTCATTTTTAAAGGAAGATGAAACTGGGAAATAAAACACACTAAGAAAAAACACAGGTATTACCAATATCGGTTTCCAACCCTGATCTGGGATAAATGCTGTTACAATCTATATGGTTAAAAGAGGATTTCTATCTGGGGAAAAACATATGAACAATTATTATATTTCCAAAACCAAAAAGTAGAATCACATAGTCTATCAATAGAAAATCTAAAATTAGGTTTGTCTCAGAAAATCTGAGACATATGGCCACAATTACATGCCAATAAAATATCTCATTCTAAAATGTACCTGGTAATAGGTACAGTCTTCCAGGACAGAGTTAATGCCCATGATTAGACTACTGCAAAAGACAAGGAGTATTCTAAATTACTTTTTATTAAATAGGAACACAGGTGACTTCCAGAAGACATCTAGAAATTAACACCAGTTGTATGTATCTTCCTAATACTCTTATAGTACCTAAAATCAAATTCTTAGCAGACAAATTGGTCCCATTTTCATTTTTAAAGCACATAGTATTTAAAGCATAAACTGTAATGATTATATTGGAGTTATCTAAAAAACATAAAAACTAATTAGAATCTGGAGGAAAAAATGAAAAGGATGAAGGGAAACAAAGAATAAAGTATCCAACCTCCAAAGTGAATAAAAAGATGAGCCCTTTCATTTGGAGATTAATGTTCTTCCTTGACTGCTTATTTCAGAGAAAACCATGTGCACTGGTTCCATCATAATTCTTACTCCATGTTACAAAAGCCATTACATAAATTTGGCACAATTAGCAATTTACTCAGAAGAAAGGATAAATGGAAAAATATATTGAAAATGGAAACTGCACACCAATATCACTGCTCTTTTTAAGAGAACAGTGAACACTTTAGTAAGCACCAAGTTCACGGGAGAAAAAAGGGGAAAAAAAGAAAATTCTGCTATGCACACAAAATGATAAAAGACACTGAAAATGGCACTGAAAATAAAGACACCTTTAATAATTTATTTTTTAATAATGGCCCTGCTCTATCATTCTGCTAATCCGTTCATTGTCCTATGATAGGTTATTTATTGAATAGGTTGGATGCTATATGGCTAAAACATTTTCATGCTAAATTAACCTTAGTTACATCTGGTAGATCCAGATCGAAATCTCAAACTTCCTCATATTTAGAGAAAACAGTAAAATATTTTGCAAGGTTACCTGACCTTCTTTCCACTCTATTTTCTCTTGTATTCTCTAGTATTTGGGAAACTGGAACATCCTTGATTTTCCAAGAGTTTGACATATGGACTCTCTTCAGTTTATATAAACTTCAGTTCATTTTGAATCCTAAAAATTATGACACAATCTCATTGCTACAAGGCTTCCAATGCACATGCTATGCTGGCAATAGTATTAACATTTCATTGGAATCAAAGGATAATCAAAGATTCAGCCACAAGCAAAAGGCCAGCGGAGCTGCGGAACACTAGAGTGGGCAGAGTACAACTACAACTGCAGCCGTGTAGCTGAGGGAATCACTGCTAAAGTGCTGGGGGGAGTGCCCACAGAGAAAACACAGTACCGTTGGGGAACCTGGCATGTTAAAAGTATCTTCCTTTTTTTCTCAGCTGCTAAAGAGATCACCTATGGACACAAGTAAAATTTAAAATTGAGATAATGTTTTTATCACCTTGAAAAGTAAACAGTATATAAATAAATACTGGACAAGGGCAACCCTGTTATAGTATAACAGTAAATTCTAAATGAACCTTCAAAACCATAATTTGACAAAAATGCAAACTAAAAAAACAACAAACACATAATCCAATTTCAAAACTATATACAAGCTCAAACATTTTAAACTGAAAAAGACATTAAGCAACAAAATAAGACATCCCAAACACCAAAGAAAAAAACTGAAGATAAATGGAAACCTAATGGCACAATGCCTCCAGAAAACAATGTGTTGTTAATAATCTATAGGGGAGAATCTTTCAAGAGATTATGATTCAGATTTTCAAATGTTTTTGGGTAAAGTGACCTGAGACTGATTCTTGAGCCTATTGTAATTCTGAGTAAGATATCTGGACATGCCCTTCAAATGACATCATGAGATGAGTAAACAGAAAATGTTATCTTCCTCCTGCCTTTCAACGTACCAACAGTAAACCATATTCATGGACGTAGGACTCTTTCTAATGACACTGAAGGCAAAGGAGCTGATGGGTATAAAAGGAGGTATGGTACTTCTGTTTTCCTTTACGTATGTTTTGGCTCAAGTCAAAAAGCCTTTAATTAATAAAATAAAGGATTCCTCATGTTACATGCTGGAGGCCACATATTGTGAGCAGTGAATCTACAAATATTACTTTCAAAGCCTAGAGTTATCTGTTAGCAATGCACATTGTCAAGAGGCTTTATAAAAAGTTTTAAATGCCAACCGTGACTTAGACATGAAAGATATGCATAAGTCCAGAATATTGATAAAAATCAACCAGCATGTCATTCACTTCAACTCTCATTTTAAATAGGCACTGTGAAAATGGGAATGCTGCTGTACAATGAGTAGTATACAATGAAAATTAGTGTTCTTTAAGGAGTACCTGCTCTACATTAATTCCCTTTAAAGATGCACATGAAATATTCAGAAAAAAATTTTATCAGTCTATAAAAGGAGTTAGTGTTTAGAAATGAAAATGAAGCACTTGCATCTTCATTTTTAAAAACTTCACAAAGGTGCAAACAACATAATGCTTTCCAGGCTCACATGGGCAGATCAGTACTATTATGTCTAGTTTTCCTAGATGTACCATCGTCTCGTGGCAGTGCTTTCTGCAAATTTGACATAGCAGCAGTTCTCTCGATGTCTATCACAGCATACAGCTCTGTGCGCCTGGTAGGGGTTTGTGGAAGGGGAGTGGTAGGTGTTTTTGGAGTCTGAGGGTTGTCAGAGTCACTGCCACCTTCCAAGTCAACCTGTATGTAATTGAGCTGCCTGTGTTCTAAACTTGGGCGTCTGATATCAAAGTTAAAGACTGTCGGTGTACAGTCCCGACGCCTTGAATATTCTATTTTGTGAGCACTTGCCGGTACTGTTACATTCTCTGTATTTACATAGTTATGCATTGGATCTAGATTATTATGGTAGCCATTTAGAGATGGGGTCTTTGGTCCTAAATTGTCGTCTTCATCCCTACTTAGCTTGCGGGCTTCCCAAACAGGAGGCAAAGATGGTAAATTTTCATAGTTTAACAATGCAGTTCTTCTCTGAGCGGAGTTGTTGATATTCTGGGTATCTGAGGTACTGGTAGATGTCAGACGACCTCTCCTGACCCCTGAGGCACTAGGGATAGATAGCCCATTTATATTTTCATATACCAGTTTGTTAACAGAGGGTGCATCTCTTCGTTCATCACTGTCATAGCCAGTGTCCCATTCTGTGTTATTTGCACCACTTCCGCTAACTTGATCTTTTCCAAGTTGCTCCAGTTTCTCTTTTTCCATTAATTGCTTTTGAACAGGGGTTGGTCCTAAAACAAACTTGACACCTTCGGGTTCAAGAAGAATCTGAGGGTCCCTGTCCTCAATGCTACTCGGTTCTTCTTTTGGTGTGCTGCTTTCAGCATTAGAAACCCTCGCCTCCAATGGGACATGCACACTTGTGCGGTTTTTCCGTTCTTCTTGCACACCTGTAGTGTTGACGTAGGTATGTACCTAAAATGAAACAGAAAGTGAATGAGTAATTTACTTAAAAAGCAAAACAAAAAAAGCCTGACCATATCAGTTAATTTTATTAACTTTCTCTCTCTAAATGTACTCTCACATAAAAACTTTTGCACCTATTTTTTATTAGTAAAAAGATGGGAGAAGAGGAAGAATATAAAAATATCTTCCTAATTTGACAAAAGAATAACTACTTTAAAATAACATGCAGCATTATATTTGATGACCAAACACAAGTGTGTAAAAAAAAAAATCAAAGAACAAAACAGGGATTATCATTTTGATGCTGTTCTAGAAGTTCTCATCAGTGCATTAAAACATGATTCAGAAATAAGAAATAACAAAGTATTGAAAAAGAAGAGATAAATTTATTATTATTTACTGACGATCTAACTGTATAAAGAGATAAATCCTACTAGATTTAATAAGAGTTCTGTAAAACACATAGATATAAAATAGATACCAACAAGTAAGAAATTATCACTATTTAGAAAAGAAAAGCTCAATGGCGTTTTGGGGAGATGATATAAAAATGTTTGCAAGTTTATACATAATTTTTTTTGTTTTTTTTTGAGACAGAGTCTCACTATTTTGCCCTGGCTAGAGTGCTGTGGCATCAGCCTAGCTCACAGCAACCTCAAACTCCTGGGCTTAAGCAATCCTCCTGCCTCAGCCTCTCGAGTAGCTGGGACTACAGGCATGCGCCACCATGCCTGGCTAATTTTTTCTATATATTTTTAGTGTCCAATTAATTTGCTTTCTATTTTTAGTAGAGACGGGGTCTCGCTCTTGCTCAGGCTGGTTTCAAACTCCTGACCTTGAGCGATCTGCCCGCCTCGGCCTCCCAGAGTGCTAGGATTACAGGCACGAGCCACCACACCCGGCAATATACATAAAATTTTAAAGATTCAAAAATGAAACGCAAAATTGGGAAAAATGTAATTACAGTAAGTAATGTAAGAACTCACTATGTAAAAAAACACAAAGAAATTTATTTTAAAAACACTAAAAACTGGACGCGAAACATCACATGTGTGCGGGCGGCTGCATTGGGCCGCAGGAGAAATGGCGGTCTCCACACGAGTTAAAATTCCTCACAATTTTTGCTTGTTGGAAGAACTTGAAGAAGGAGAAAAAGGAAGCAGCAATGCTATGGTTAGCTGGGGCCTTGAAGATGTTGAAGATATGACACTTACAAGGTGGACAGGCATGATTATTAGGCCACCAAGTACAAATTATGAAAACAGAATATACAGCTTGAAAGTAGAATGTGGACTTAAATACCCAGAAGCTCCTCCATCAGTTAGATTTGTAACAAAAATTAATATGAATGGAATAAATAATTTCAATGGGATGGTGGATGCACGGAACATACCGGTGTTAGCAACCTGGCAAAATTCATATAGCATTAAAGTTGTACTTCAAGAGCTAAGACATCTGATGATGTCTGAAGAAAATATGAAGCTTCCACAGCCACCAGAAGGACAAACATACAACAGTTAATTTTAGTGGATCTCAAACTTATCTTGAATCAACAACCTTCTACTCATGTTAACATCTTGATTAAATATCACAATGCAAAATACCTGCACATTAAGTTAAAAAATTCCAACTGGTAAACATGACCTGGACATTTGTAATACTCATTAAATAAGAATATATTTAATATATGTACATCATTATGTTTTCAGGAAACAGGAGGAAAAATGCAGCACAATTTTTTTTCTCTTGTTAAGGCACTGTCATTTAAACATAAACCTGGAATACTCAAGATAGAATTCA
>CAUYRT010024840.1:0-42456 GCA_963574885.1 Lepilemur ruficaudatus
CAATGACAGTAAAAAAGTAAAAAAGCAACCCAATCTATACCTCAAAACCCACAAACAGCTCAGCAGTGGTAGTATCTGACAATTCGGGAAGTGGGAGTAAAGTTGGACCTAAAAAAAGAAGATTGAGTCCACGTCTAAGAAGCAGTCAGATATCCCGTGCCCTGCAACTCCAGGTGTCAGGGGATGCCATTTTCCTACTCTAACACAGCAATGAAGGTTCATCTCCTAGAGAGGACAGAAGAGAGTGTTTCTTGACTAGACGGCTCAGGCTCAGTGAGAACAGGGCTATCCTACTGAAAACAGAGGGATTAAATGAAATGTTGACATCTAAGTATTGAGATATTACCATTTCTCCACCAGCCTTCTAACTGAAACATTAGCTGCCAGGTTTTACCTGCAAGGCAGGAAAATAGAAGAATCTCTTCTGAAGAATCTTCTAGCTCTCATAAAAATACCTGTAGTCACAGATGTCAGGGGTTCCCCAGTGAAATGAGTTAGCCAAAACACTTCATGATAAAGCCCTTGGTCAATAAGTCCTACACATGAGTATGGAACTCCAAACATCTTTTCTTGTTGTTGTTTTTTTGAGATAGGCTCTTGCTGTCACCCGGACTGGAGTGCAGTGACAGGATCATAGCTCACTGCAATCTCACGGTCTTGACTTCAAGTGATCCTTCTGGCTCTGCCTCCCGTGTAGCTGGGACTACAGGTGTGTGCCATCACATCCAGCTGATTTTTGTATTTTTTTTTTTTTGTAGAGGCAGGAGTCTCACCATGTTGCCCAGGCTGGTCTTAAACTTCCAGCCTCAAGCAGTCCTCCTGCCTGGGCCTCCCAAAGTGATGAGATTACAGGCATGAACTGGGAACCATAGTGCCTGGCCTTTCCAAACGTCTTTTTATGTATAACATTTTTTAAATCACAGGCCTGTTCTCTGAAATTTGTATTTATATTTTTATTTTTTATGTTTTTGAGACAGGATCTTGCCCTGTTGCGTGAGCTAGAGTGCAGTGGTGTCATCATAGCTTACTTAATGCTCCATTTTTAAGGAAAGCAGGCAGCCAATGATCACTATGAAATACTGAGGAATATGAGAAACAGACACCCAAACAAAGAAACAGAGAAAAAGTGTTTTTAAGGAAACAGAAACCATGCAAAGAGTAGTAAAAATTTTTTTTAGTTACTTACATCTTCAGAAAGATAAGATAAAAGAAGAAAGGATGCCTTTTTAAAAAAGCAAACAAGACTAAAGAAGCTATTAGAAATTACAAATATTTATAGAAATGAAAAATTAGAAGGGCTTAAAGGTAAAGTTGAGAAAATCCCCCAGAAGGTAAAACAAAAAGGCAAAGAGATAAGAAAACTCAAAGAAAATTAGGACATTAGCCTATCAAGTCTAACCTTCAATTAATACTAGGGAGCACAGAAAACATTCTGGAGAAAATCATCACAAAAGTTATAACATTTCACAGAACAAAGGCTAGTGCCTGGAACCCTAGCACTTTGGGAGGCCGAGGCGGGAGGGTCCCTGCAGCTCAGGAGTTCAAGACCAGCCTGAGCAAGAGAAAGACCCCATCTCTACTAAAAATAGGCAAAATTAGCTGGGCCTGGTGGTGTGCATCTGTAGTCCCAGCTACTGGGAAGGCTGAGGCAGGAGGATCGCTTGAGCCCAGGAGTCCAAGACTGCAGTGAGCTATGATGATGCCACTGCACTCTACCCAGGACAACAGAGACTCTGTCTCTAAATAAATAAATAAATAAATAAATAAATAAGATCAAATGAATTGTAGAAAAACATTTGTAATATTAAAAGATTCCAAAATTCATATCATCTTCATTTTGATTTATATATAAATTTCTGCCATTTGAGCATCAATACAAAATTCCTGAATTCCAATGCAAAATCATAATGCTGTCATCACTTGGACCATTTTAAACTTGAAAACTTGAATTATATAGTATTTGCTCAACCAAAAGGCATCCTTTACAGAGTTCAACATCTGTAAATTTTGGTTGCTAAATCTGGAATAATTTGGTTATGACCCTGATTAAATCAGAGGAATGGACTAAATGAACTCTTGTCTCTTCTAGCCTGTACAATTTTTGAGTTTTGGCTATGATATAGTTACAGATACAAACGTAAAAATGCATTACAGTTTTTCTAAGCCTATTATCTTTCTTTGTCTGTCCAGACTCCTTCCTTCATTCTCAATCCTGGAGGCTGAGATAAAACTGATACCACCCTCTGGTTGGCATGGTGAGTCAGGAGAGCAAAAAGAGCAGCACATCTTCTTGGGGTAGAGGTTGGTTCTCTTGCTGGAGCTGTTGAGAAAAAGGCTCCCTTTATCTACTAAAGTTTGTAAACTGCCCGCACATAAGCTTGGAGCTGCTGTCACCTGCTTGCTGGGAATGCCTGCCTGAGAATGAAGCTAACCCAGAGCTGATCAAGGGAGGGTGATCATTTCTTAATGATGGTGTTTGAATCAATAGCGCCTGAAATAGGTCAACCCTCAGACTTCCCAATTTCACAAATGAAGAAGCAAGACAAAGATTAACTCCAAGGAAAACAAAAAGTTATGTAGGAAAGAAAAAAAATTATAGCATGCTACATACATGTCTTAGCTGTGAACAGCTTTTACCTAGTCATAATAATGTCTGAATGTGAGGGCGATCTGGCTGTGACATCTGTCACCCCATTGATCGCCAGGGTTGATTCGGCTGATCTGGCTGGCTAGAAGGTGTCCCCTTCTTCTCTCGCTGCTCCATGTGCTTCCCTCCCGAAGCTGCGCGCTCGGTCGAAGAGGACGACCTTCCCAGCTAGAGGAGGACCGGTCTTTGGTCAAGGGTATACGAGTAGCTCTGCTCCCCTGCTAGAACCTCCAAACAAGCTGTCAAGGTCCTAGTCATAATAATGTAAATTGTGCAAATTGATTTAACTAAAATGGCAATATAATTACATGAGCTGGATGGGAAGATGAGAAGGGTGGATACATATGAAGGGAGCAGTGGGTTAAACAATGCTAATTCCAAACCAGGAAGTCAAAAGATAATGCTTAAGGCTGAAAAGTCAAAAGCATCAATATAAGCATACTATTTAGGAATATGACCAGAACGTTATCTCCCCACCCTCCCCAAAAAAAACAGTAAAAGAATTAGAAACCACTGCTCTGGGCCCTTAGTAGTCACCTATAATATAGAAATTCATATGCTTCAGTTTTGAGAAATATTTTTAATTTACCTATTTCACTATTTTCTTCTATTTTCTCTTTTCTCTCTTTCTCAGACTCCTGTTATTCGGACATTGAACTTCTTGAATTGGTCCTTTAGTCCTCTAATTTTTAAATCTTTTCTCTCTGTAATTATCCTTCTAATTGTCCTTTTGCTCTATTTTCTCAGAGATTTCCTCAACTTATCTACTTATCTTTCAACTCTCTTATTGAGTTTTTCTTTTAATTTCTACTCTCATAATTTCTATTTTTAGGAGCTCTTTTTAGTTATTTTTACATATAGATAGATGATAGACAGATAGCTAATTATCCTGTTCTCTTTTGGGAATATAGTATTCTCTCTTATCTATCAGATATATGAAAGTATTTCCTTTTTTTTTTTTTTTTTTTTTTTCCAGACAGGGGCTTGCTCTATTGCCTGGGCTAGAATGGAGTGGCGTCATCATAGCTCACTGCAACCTCAAACTTCTGGGCTCAAGTGATCCTCCTGCCTCAGCCTCCCGAGTAGCTGGGACTACAGGAGCACACGACCATGCCCCACTAATTTTTCTATTTTTTTGTAGAGATTGAGTTTCGATCTCCCAGGCTGTTGCCCAGGCTGGTCTCAAACTCCTGGCCTCAAGCGATCCTCCCTCCTTGGCCTCCCAAAGTGCTGGGATTACAGGCATGAGCCACTGCGCTGGACCAGTATTTCCATTTTCTTCCCCTGCCTATGTCCATCTCCTCAATGTTGCTTTAATCTGCTTGTTTCCGTCTCTATCTTTCATATCAAAGGATCCTCTCAGATGTTGAATGACCCTGGATTTTCTAAGAGTGGGTGACTAAAAAGCTGATAGGGAGCTCTGAGCATCTTTTGGGTGCAGTATATTGGGGGGTTGCTCTTTGTGGGTGATCTGGGTGGCCCATTTCATTGAAGGAACCCTGATATCAGGATCTTTAGGTCCTCTTGGCTGATCAGATTCCTCAGTGGTGACTTTTCCACTCCTCAGCCTAGAGGGTATGGAAAGTGAGCTGGGAAGTGAGCATTCTGGCAGCTAAGGGTAGGAAGGCAAGATGATTGTCCTTGTAATGCATGTTAAAGCTCACTTAATTCCACTGTTCTTAGCATGGAACTCTTAGCTTCAATTTGCCTTAGTGTCTTCCATTACAAGCACTCTCTCTAGAATAAACCTGCCGTCCTCTATCCTAGTTGGGGATGCACCATGGATCCACTGTACAGAGTAGGGGAAGAGCTCTGGGGTGGGGAGACGTTCAGCTGCATCTTATAAACCCCTTCAGCTTGTTCTCCTACTCACCACAGTCCAAAATCACCTAGTACCAACAATTCTGAGCCTTTAGGAAATCTGAAATAAAATAAATTTGCTTCTCAACTTTCCCCACAGTTGCTTTCTAAAATTTTAACAGGTAGTTACTGCTTCTGTGTTTGCTTTTCAGTTTCCAAAGATTTTTTTGTATCGACTCCTCTTCTGTCCTCTTTGTCTTTATGGGTTTATTCCTCTTTTTAAATCACTTTTCTGTAATTTCCATGAGATTGTAGAGCAAAAGTAAACACAAATACATGTTTTTCATCCTTGATCTTTACCTAGAAGTCTACTCTGTTCTTCATTATTTTAGCAATTACAGCAATCATTCTAGAAGCTATAGGTATTAGAATTATATGAAATGCCCAAAGATAGATACCTTTCAAACTAATTAATACTTATATTAAGCACATTTAGGCAAACCATGAAAACTCTTATTTGGTTCTCAAAATTTTACTGAGCTATTATTATCTTTTATAGCAGTTTATGAATTGTTTATTAAATTGACTCAGAAAAAGCTTCCCTCCCATTCTCTAGGTCCTAAAACTGAATTGTTCTACACGTAATTTCCTTCACATTTTGAATTCAGCAGGAGATTATTTCAATAATGTGGGCTAATCCATTCATTAATCTATTTTTTGCCAAAATATTTTTCTGTATCTATTAAATTGGATTGTTGTGGCATTATAGCAAACCCTAGAAACTATATTTTTCATACATTCCCCCATTCTATTTTTAATGATAAAAATAAAAATCCTATTAGCTTATTAGCTTACTAAATCTGCTAAGATTGTGCAGGATCTTCTTACAGTCATCTATGGGTGTCATTGGTTTGTCATTGGTATCAAAAGTGTTAATATTTGATAATTTTAATTAAAATAGGCTGAAAAGGTAGGCAACTTTGAGTATGAGTCAGCAATTGGTCAAAGGGTATACTCACGCCAGATTTAGAATCCACAGACCCCAATCCTAGTCTTGGTTCACTGTATTTGACCAAAAGGTCTATACAGTTGTCTGGACTCTAAATTTATGATCTATGGAAAAATAGGACTAATAGTTGTTCATCTCATATTTCATAGGATTGCCATAATTTTCATTTTACTTTTAGTTATTTTCCAAACTTAGAGTGAAGCATTTTTACGTGCTAAGAATTCCAACATGTTCACCGATTGGCAAACAATCTGTATATTACGTGTTTTCATAACACTGAGTTTACTTTTCAGGCTGACACATCGAGCAATTTAGTTTGAAGACATTTTGGGTGATTAAAATGGTTTGGATTTGCCAATGACAGGTTTTATCTTAGTTTCTTTCCAGCTTAACTATACAAATTGTTCATTTTTCCTCTGCTTTTCTTCTTTAAATAGATTTTTCCCCTGTACTTAGAGGAAGTGTGGGTTTGGGATTAGACTGATCTGAGTGTGACTCCTCTTTTACAGGACACTTTTAATCCCCTAGGAATATCGTCAGCTTTACCTTCAGAATGTGAATGTGTCCAGAATCTCAATACCTCTCTCCAGCCTCACTGCTACCATACTGGTCTAACTGGTCTAATCTGCCACCTAAGCAATTGTGATAACCTCCTAACTAGTCGACATGCTTCCACCCTGGCCCCCTGAAGTCTATTCCCCACACCAGAGTGATCCTTCTAAAATACAAGACACAATATGTCTCTCTAATGCTCAAAACACTCCCATGACTTGCCACTTCATTCATTTCATCTATTCCAAAGTTCATTGACCTACAAAGCTCTACATGAGCTGAGCTTTCCTACCTTTTTCTGACATCATCTCCTACCATTCTCCCTGTCTCTTACTCCACTGCAAACCCATTGGCCTTTTTGATATTCCTCAAACACACCAAGGAATACACTTTTGCACATGATGTCCTCTTTGCCTTCTGAACGCTGTTCCCCCAGTTATTTTCATGGCTTTCTCCTTACTTCCTCCCGGTCCTGCCTCAATTCCTTATCTAGGAAGCCTTTTCTGACCATTCTCTACAAATATTAATAGTAACATACCACTTTCTTGCTTTTTAAAATTTTTCTCTATAGCACTTACTTTCAATGAAAATATTATATATTTATTTGTTTATTAGCCTGTAATGTGATTTCTAAATTCCGTAAGGCCAAAGACTTTGTTGTGTGTTAACACAACCTTTGTATACGCAGCACCTAAAACAGTGTCTGCCTGGCACATAACAAGTGCTCAAAAAATATTTAGTGAAGGAATATATATGAATAACTCACTAGTTGCTTGACGCTGGACAAATTGAAAATTAGTTTTTTCTTATCTCTCCAGTGGGGCCAATAATTCATAACACACAGTTCTTGAGATTATTAAATATTAATAAAATTAAATATGTAAAATCTCTACAGTACAATTCTTGTTATATTGTAGCTTTTAATAAATAATTATTTCCTTTCAATTCACCATGATTTATTCTGCAATACAAGCTCTGAAAATGGCCACTTAATTCAGAGACTATATTTACAGAGAAATTTATGATAAGAAAAGGAATTTCACCGAAATCTCAAAAAGGTAGACCAAAATCTAATCACTTTCCAAGACTCGGCTCAAGTATTACATATTCTTGTAAAGAATTTCTCTGGCCCTCTGAGAGTCTTGACCCTGGTATTCATTGTAATTCATGGTTCTCTGGAATGACTTCTAGGTTAATACCAATCATAATTCATTATACTTACTCCATTATTTATCATTTTTTCTCATTATGCAAGTCCTTAAAGCCATGCTTTACTTACTTTTGTATGCAACTCAAGCAAATATTCGATAAATGTATGTGGAATGAAATTAAGCATTTGAAGCCTACAGAAAGAAAAGTATTATTCTTAATCCCTTTAGGAAAAAAATGGTCTAAACAATCCGTGGAAAGCACACATATGAGAAACAATTTTAGTATGTGATTATAAAGCCAAAGGCAAAAGTCAAGGGTCGGGTTTCTGTTTATGGCTGTATGAAGTGGTCAGGTGAACTCTTCTGCAGACAATCATAACAAAAACTGGGCAAAATATTTATTTTAAAAACAATAATTTGAATACTCTGGAAAGAGACCAGAAACCACACATAGTTTATTCTGGAAAGATTAAAACAGCAGCAGGCAAAAATCACAATTTGTGGCTTTTTTGCCTGAAGAGGGTTTGCAACACACAAAGCCCCTGTGACAGAAAACTCCAGTCTCACTGGTGGCAGAAGACAGAGTACAAAGCTGTCAAAGCAGCTGGAATTTTAGGAGGAAATCCTGGAAGCAAGAGAATCACAAAAGCAGTGAGACCCAAATTCCAAATACAAACTCCACCCAAATCCCTAGCTGATTGCTAAACTATGGATAAGCAGAAAAGACCACATGGGAACAGCAAAAGATAGGCAGAAAAGAGAGAATAATTTATCTTTCATAAACAGAACGATATTAGGCAAGACCTGTGACTTTGCTGCTGTTTGACTGAATGTATTCTCTCTCTTTTTATTTTTTATGAGACAGAGTCTTGCTCTGTTGCCATGGCATCAGCCCAGCTCACAGCAACCTCAAACTCCTGGGCTCAAGCTGTTCTCTTGCCTCAGCCTCCCAAGTAGCTGGGACTACAGGCATGCACCACCATGCCTGGCTAATTCTTTCTAATTTTAGTAGAGACAGGATCTCCCTCTTGCTCAGGCTGGTCTCGAGCTCCTGAGCTCAAGCAATCCTCCTGCCTTGGCCTCCCATCCTAAAACACTAAGATTTAGTTATGAGCCACTATGCCTGGCTTGAATGTATTCTCAGTCTGAACACAGATCAGGAAGCAGAATGCTGAAGGCTTATTGGCCTGAGATGTCAGAAGAGTAGCTGAAAATTAGGGAGGGTGAGAGGGGGTAGCTCTGAAATCAAGGGAACTATAAACAGTGTGAGCCCAAAATTTGATTAAAAATTTCACCCAAATCTTTGGCAAACCACTAAACTACACTGATCATAACTGCAATCCATAGGTAGGAAAGAAAAATGCTGAAAATGGTAAATATATGGGTAAACAGATATATAATATATTGTATACACATATATTTTTTCACTTTATTTAAAAGACACATAACTGGCTTAATGCAAATATTATGACACTTTTTTACTAATATGAGAAAGAAAAGAGCAGCACTACAGATCCCATAAACATTAAAATGATAATAAGGGAATATTTAAAGCATCCTTATGCCAATAAATTCAATAGTTAGATGAAATAAAAATTCCTTGAAAGACACAAATTACCAAATGTTAAAAGAAAAATAAAAAATTTGAATAGTCAAATATGTATTAGAGAAATTAAATTCAAAATTAAAAACTTTCCTTCATACATGTGTATGCACACACACATACACACACAACTCTAGGCCCAGATGGTTTTACTAGTCAATTGTATCAAGCATTCAATAAAGAAATAATACCAATTCTTTACAAACTGCATGAGAAAATAAAAGAGGGGGTGAACAATTTTTAACTCATTTAACAAAACCAATATTATATCAGTACCAAAACCAGACAAAGACATTATGAGAAAGAAAACTGCAGATTAATCTCTCATGAACATATACCAAAGGAAAAAAATCCTTCAAATATTAGCAAATCAACCCTGCAATACATAAAAATATGACATAATACGTCATAACCAGGACCATGTATTATTAATTCCAGGATTCCATGGTTGATTTAACATTCAAAATCAGTCTATGTAACTCACCATATTAATAGAATAAATGAGAAAAACCGTATGATCATTTCAATACATACAGAAATTCAGCACCAATTCATGATAAAACTCCCAGCAAATAGGATAGAAAGGAGCATTCTCAATCGGATAAAGGGTGCTTATGAAAAACCTATAGGTAACATCTACTTAATATTGAAATATTGAGTATATCCTCCTCAAAGACCAAGAGATGGTCTGCTTTTATTACATGCATTCAACATTGTGCTAGAGATCTTAGGCATTGGAATAAGACAAGAAAAAAAATAAAAAGCAAGATTGGAAAGGAAGAAGTAAAACTGTATTTACTCAAAGACAGCATGATTATACATATAAAATTTTAAGGAATACACAAACTACTGGGACAAATAAGTGAGCTGAGCAAAGTTATAGAATACAAGGTTACTATTAAAACATCAATTGTATTTATGCTAGCCACGATGTATTGGGAATGAAATTAAGGAAACGATGACATTTACAACAGCACCAAAAAATATGAAATACTTAGGGATAAATTAACAAAATGTGTGTAATATCTGTACACTAAAAATTTCAAAATGCTAATGAGAGAAGTTTAAAAAGGTTTAAATAGAGAGATATATTAGATTCATAGATTGGTAGTTTAAATATTGTTAAGATGGAAATTCTTCCCAAATTGATTCAATGCAATCTCAATCAATACCTTAGCAGGCTTTTGCAGAAATTGACAAATCAATTATAAAATTTCTATGAGATTGCAAATTAGCTAGAAAAACACTTTAAGACTTCTACTGACTGATTTCAAGGTTTATTATAGAGCTGGAGTGATTCAGATAGTCTGTTATCTACATCAGTGAACACATATAGACCAATAGAATAGAACAGTAAATCAAAAATAGAAGCCCAAACATATATCTTCAGTTGATTTTCAACAAAGTTTGTTATTTGACAAACTATTACTAGAACAACTGGATATTAAAATGGAAAAAAGAAAAAACCTCGACCTCTATATAAACCTCAACCCCACTGTAAACAAAAATAACTAGATATTGGCCAGAGACCTAAATTTAGAGCTGAAATCATGAAATTTCTTAAAAGAAAAGAAAAATAAAGAAAGAAAGAAAAGAAAATCATTGCAACTTTAGGATAGGCAATGATTTCTTAGGGCACAAAATACAAATTAAAAAAAATACAAGTTATAAAAGAAATTAATAAATTGGACTGTCTCAAAATTAAAAACTTTTGCTCTTTGAAAGACACCATTAAGAAAATGACATGGAAAGCCACAAGGTGGGAGAAAATATCTGTAACACATATACATCTACTGAAGGACTGGTATTCCAAATATATAAGGAACTCTTACAACTCAGTAATTAGAGGATAACAATCTAAAACAATATTGTCAGAAGATTTAAATAGACATTTTACAAAAAATAAAAAAGCTATCCAAATGGCCAAAAAGTACATAAAAAAACTGCTCATTGTCTTTAGTCTTCAGGAAACTGCAAATTAAAATCACAATGATATACCTCTACAAACCCACTAGAAAGACTAAAATTATTTTAAAAAGCTGACAAACCCAAGTGATGTTGGGAATGTGGAGCCACTTGAATGCTCATACATCACTGGTGGCCATTTAAAATGACAGAGACACTCTAGAAAACACCTTGGCAGCTTCTTAACTGGTTACACACATACTTAATCATATAACACAGCCATTTCCTCCTAGATATTAATATTTGCCCAAGAGAAATGAATACTACAGAAAGACCTATGCACAAATGTCTATAGCAGCTTTATTCATAACAGCTCTAAGTGAATACAGTCCAACCATCCACCAACAGGGAAATGGACAAATTGTGGTATATCCATAAAATGAAATAAAACTCAATAGGGGAAAAAAAGAAAAAACAAGTTACAGATACATGCAACAACACTGATAAATCTCAAAAAGTTTATACTAAGTTAAAAAGCCAGGCGAAAAAGAATAAATACTGTTTACGGAATAATCTGGAAAAGACAAAATTAATCTATCATGACAGAAAACAGATCAGCGGCCTGTGGTTGGGGTGGAGGCAGGATTGACTGAAAAGTGGCCTTAGCCATGTTTTCTGGGGAGGAGAAGGGTGCTCTATATCTTGCACAGCGGTGGTTTACTCAAGTATACACATTCCTCAAGATTATATACTTATAATGGGTGCATTTTATTGCACGTAAATTATACCTTAATGTAGTTTTTTTTAAAGGTGGCTTCATAAGAAAAGGAACTAATCCATGGCTGACAATGCTATTTTTAATTATAGATCTTAGAAAAGAGAGGTTCTTAGGGCACATCATCGAAAAACCTGATTTTTTTCTTTTCTTCAAATCCAACTCACCACTGCAAGTTAAAATAACTGGCGAAAGCATCCTGGTTGGCAGGATAAGAAAGGTAAATAAGTCACTGAAATCAAACCACTATGATTCTTGCTAGGCTTATGAGCTAGCAAAGAAGCCCTGGCCCTTAGGAACATAAGAAGTAGTGTCTGGAGATGCAATCATCACAGAAAATAAAACCCAAAGGGCTGAGGAGGAGGTGAAAGGGGGATGGTGCAAATACCAACCTGCCTCCTTTGCTGGGAACTCTTGTTATCTTGTTCTCTATTTATCCAGTGCTGTATTTAGAAAAGATTAAATCAAAACTGTGAAATTAAAACATGATGAGTGACAGTTCAGAGAGACAACAGCTGTGGCATTAGATTTTCATCATGTCAGGCCTGAGATCTGTATTTCAGGTCACTTTTTTCCATTGGCACAGATCCTGAAGGACAAGAATTATCTTTCTATTGGCTATTTTCTTAAACCACCTGTTGCTTCCATGGGTTAAAAGATTAATATGGTTTAAACGGGAAGTGAGCCATTTCAAAGGTCTGGGTTGAATGGGGTCTTCACAGAACACTTACCTTCAGAAATTTAAGCAAAAGAGTATCTGGTGTCACCAGCAATAATGGTCCTAAGTGTTGTACTTCCCTTCTAGGTAGAGAAAACTTTTGAATCACGACACACGTTTCAAATACACACCCACAATTAGAGTTGAATAAATATATATTGTTTTCTATGTTATATGAAAAATATATTTTTGAAATAGTTATACTTACTATATTGTCAAATCTAAAGTAACTCAAAAATTCAAGACATAAAGGGAACTTACCTTATTTGTTTTCTTCTTAGTAAATGCATAATTTCACAGTCATGCAACTACCCCTGTCTATAAAATAAAGTCATTGGTAAATGGTTAAATATCAATATTTGGATAAACTAACTGTGGTATATTCACACAATGCAATATCATCAACAATAAAAAGGAACAAACTACTGACTGACACATGCAGGAAAATGAATATATTACGTGAAATGAAAGAAGCCAAATTCAAAAGGTTACATACTGTCTGATAATATTTACATGGCATTCTACAAAAGGCAAAACTGTACAGAAAGAAAATAGATGAGTCATTTCCAAAAATAAAAAAAGAAAAATGAAAAAAAGAAAAAAGATAAGTGATTTCCACAGGCTGCAGGGGAGAGAAGAGTTTAACTTCAAAAGGGTCTGGGGTTGGGCATAGGAGGTACTTTGAGGAGTGAAGGAACTGCTCTGTATTTTGATCGTAGTAGGTGGGTTACATGACTGTAAGCATTGGCCAAAACTTCTAGAAGTGTGCACTCACTAAAAACGGTAAAAATTACTGCATATAATTTATATCTTTTTTTTAAAAATTAACATTTTACAGAACTATTTCCCCGCCAAAAATGTGTTTTAATGTGAAGGAGGTATTAATGTTTATTATGGATATGGCAGATCTGGAAATCCTCATTAGACTCTAAATGTACAAAATGAGTCATCAGGCTGTTCTATTAATAGAAAGTGAACTGCATGAACCACAATATTTTATTAAGGATATAAACTTTATGAAGAGTTGTGGATACTATTGTCTTTTTTACATCTGTGTTCAGATGTGGTGAGTAAGAATGACAGTTATTATATATTTGAAAGTTTACTCTTATACATTTAAGAAATTAGGACATTTGATTAAAAGAAAATCCAAAATTTTCACCAGTAGATTGCTACATTTAGTTTTGGAATGCCCTAAGCATGGCTTTTAATTACCTTTATAAATCATTAAAAATAGATAGATTATTTAGTTTGCACCTATTAATTCTAGTTTTCCAGCCTGAAAATGTATATATACATCTATTCATCATTTTATTGTAATCTAACCTCATGCTTACTAGTGATCTTTCTACAAAAGGTGCATTTTAGTAATATTTCATGGGTATGGCATTTAGTACAGTATCCGGTAGAAAAAAATCAAGATAGAGGTAAAACCCATTTCTCCTTATCACTTTCCTGTTTATGCTATTGGCACTACCATTCTTGGAGTCACTCCAGCTTGAAACTTGGTAGACATTTTTGATTCCTTCCTCCTCCTTCTCCCTATATCAAATCATTTGCCAAGCCATGAAGCTCCTATCTCTGCTTTGTCTTATATAATCACCTCTTCCCCACGTCACTGATGACATTTTGGTGGTGCCCAAACCTGGAGGCATGTATGAGCCAGAGGAGGTAGTAAAAATATATCGAGATATCTAGGCTCCATCCCAGAGCTGCTGAATCAGGATCCTCAGGGAGGGCAGGGGAATCTGCACTTTTTGAGAGCTTCCTAGGAAAATGTAAAAGGCTGCCACTTTGCAGCGCCCAAAAAGCCTCCCTTCTCAGAGACTGAGAGATGGTTAGTGAGATGTGGAACAAGATCATCCAGATAAATTGAAGGTTTTAGCCAGGCTCAGTGGCTCACGCCTGTAACCCCAGCACTTTGGGAGGCTGAGGCAGGAGGATTGCTTGAACCCAGGAGTTTCTGGGCAACATTGCAAGACCCTGTCTCTGCAAAAAAATAAAATAAGAAATTAGCCAGGCTGCGTAGTGGTCATCTTTACTTCCAGTTACTTGGGAGGCTGAGGCAGGAGGATGACTTGAACCCAGAAGTTCAAAACTACAGTGAGCTATGATTGCACCACTGCACTCCAGCCCAGGCAACAGAGTGAGATCCTGTCTCTAAAAAAGAAAATAAAAAATAAATAAAAGTGGAGGTGTTAAAAAGAGCAGCAACAAACCATGTTCCTCATTCCCTTACTTCCAGCCACCCAGCTTAAAATGTTTGAATATTGAGCATTTGTCTCAATCTAAAAAAACTGAATATTCTTATCTAAAAGCATTGAAAACACCGTCTGGAGGAAACTATGGCAGCTGGTGGCACCCTGGGTATTGATGTCCTAAAGTGAAATCATTCTGGAATTTGAAAATTAAGGAGCTTATTTATCCTAAATTGATGCCTCTCTGTTGCCTCTTTTTCAATACAAAAACAAAACCAAGTATCCCTAGACATTTGAACAAAACCTGCCAAATCAAAGAAATGCATTAATAGAAAACCTGGCACAAGAAAACATAAATAATTCAGAGAACAAAAAAACTTAAAAAAAAAATCTCTAATAAGTTTATCAATGAAATTCAAGCAAATAAGATGTTATAATAAAAGAACAATCAGACAGTAAGTAAGAATTCTGGTAAATTAAAAATATAATTGCCACAATGAAAATATAAGTAAGATTAAAAGATAAAAATCAAGGAAATTTCTCCAAAATATATGTAACAACAAATCAAGAAAACATAAGAAAAATTATAAGAAAAGTAGAGAATTCACCTATATATCCAAGATCTAATTAATGGCAGTTGCAGAAAAAGAAGACAGAAAATGGAAACAGGAAGTATTTAAAGAGCTGAAGGGAGCCCCAAGTTTTCAAATTGAAAATTTCTGCTAAGTGATGAGCAGAATAAATGGGAAAATGCCCATAAGTAGAGACAACACCATGAGATGAGAGAAAGCTAAGAATAAAGAATAAAGAAGAGATTCAAAGGTTGGAGTGGAAAAAAATAAAGGATGGAAATGCAGCCTTTCATCTGATTTCTCATCGCAATACTGGTAACAGACAATGGAGATACGCTGTCAAAGTTTTTGAAAGAATATGATTTTCAACCAAGAATTCTATACAGTTTAAATATCAATTAAATGTAAAGATACAAGAAAAACATTTCTAGATATGCAAGAATTATTCATAAGTTTAACTCTCAGGCATTCTCTCCTTAAAGAAACTTGAGAGTGGAGGGATAAATCAAGGAACAAAGAGATGGGATCTGGAAAACAGTGGCTCCAACCTAGCATTGCAACGTGCAGAAGTCTCAGAGCGGTAGCTGCACAACAGACCTGGAAAGTAATCAATTCAAAGAGCTGGAGGGTTACCAGAGGCTGGAGGTCTCCTAGAAAAAGAAGTTATCATAGACCAAGTAGTACCTTTGAGAATTTTGGAAGAAATTATGGGAAATAATGAAAAAAAACTTTTTAAATTAAAAACTCCAGGAAAACAATAGATTGTAGAAAAAGACATGTAATCACACTTGTGATATTATACTATACATATATTGGTTTTCGTCCACGGTTCCTGGCTTATAACTCCCACAGCCCTTGTTACAGTCTTCTGTTATAATTCAGGGTGCTGCAGGCCTCAGCAAACAGAATCTCTCTCTGTTCTCCTGCTTTCCTTTTTCTCCCCAAGGCAATACTCTAATCTTCCCCTGCCTTTCAGAAGGGTCCTGCCCCATACCCTGGAGGAAGAAATGCTGCACAGAGAGGCCAAGAAGAATCTGACCAGACAGGCCTTGCTGGGTTTCCCCACTCAGTCTATTAGTAGTAGATCCTACCGTTTTCGTCCAGTCACATTTCTACATAGTTGTCAATCACTCCTATCCAATGAATTCTCCATAAAAGGCCCAAGAGGACAGGGTTCAGAGAGCTTCTGGAGAGTTGAACACATGGAGGTTCCCAGAGGGTGGTGGCTTGGGGAGGGCATGGAAGCTCCTTGCCCCTTCTCAAATGCCTTGCCCTGTGCATCTCTTCATCTGTATCCTTTGTAATATCCTTATAACATAATAAACGGTAAACAATGTAAACAAGTGTTTCCCTGAGTTCTATGAGTCACTCTAGGAAATTAATTGAACCTGTAGAGGGGCTCATGGGATCCCCGATTTATAGCCAGTCAGAAGCACAGGTAAAACCACCTTGGGCTTGCGATGGGCATCAGAAGTTGGAGAGGAGCAGTCTTGGGGACGGAGCCCTCAACTGTGGGATCTGATGCTATCTCCAGGCAGATAGCGCTGGAATTTAATTAGAGGACACCCAGCCGGCGGCCAGTGCAGATCTGATTGCTTGTTGGGTACGTGGGGAAATCCCCACTCACACACACATTTGGTCATGGAAGTCTTCAGTGTCGATTATTGTGGTGTGAGAGCAAGGAAGAAACAGATTGTGCTTTTTCCACACAATACTACACAATTTTTTCTGCTATGAAGAACGTTCACATAGTCTTAATAATGCAAATGTTGTTTAAGATTTTTTGACTTTCACTGTTAACCTATAGACAAACCCCGGAACAGTTAATTATGTAAATGTTATCAATCACCATAAGGTAAAAGGACAGATGACAGAATATAACAGGTACAAAGAGAAAAGAGAAAGATGCGGTGCATATACCCTCTTCTAACAAAGTAGATATTCATATTGTCTGTTATCGATAAAAAAATCTTTTTAGGCTTAACGTCATAGGTGATGTAAGAGACCTAAATCCTCACCTATCATAAGCAGGATATCAATGAATAACGTAGTTCTGGGCACATGATATGCCCTCGAAAATGTCATTCCTTTATTTTGATCAAAATCCGTTAAAGAATTATGTTTCAGTACAAAATCCTTGCCATGATATTCAAGAATCACTGTTATTTCAAAACAGTTGCCATTTTGGATTTACCTTCTCTGTACGCCCCTACACTGCAGTCAAATGAAACTATAGCCACCATGCAACCATCAGCACAAGCCTGTGAAGAGAGGGAGATTTATAAGATTTATAAGAGTAAAGAGTAAGGATTTTTATACATTCTGAGAAATGTGTCTAGGTAAAAAAAAAAAAAAAATTAATTAAAAAAAATAAAAGTAAGGATATTTGAGAAGCCGATATACCTTGGTCAAATTAAATTATATCAGGAGAACTCAGAAGACACAAATTTAGTGTTGGCCAATATGAAAACTTTAGGCTAATGTTATGTTTTTGCTTGAAGAGAAAAGATCACATACAGTGACTCTGTTTCTTATTATGTCAATTAGCTTGGTAAAAGCTAGCTCTAATGAGAAACTTTGGAGCACTTTTCTTTAATCTCCTTGATATTACAAATACCGTGAAAACGTCAGTGAGGAATTGAAGACAACGTAAAGAAGATTACTGGTGTCTACAAGTAGTATAATAAGACAGATTGCTTCATTTGCACCCCTTGGCAATTTGGGTGGTTAGAAAGGAAAGAATGACTCAGCTTGAAATATAAGGCTAGGGTGTGTGCCTATAGTCCCAGCTACTGGAGAGGCTGAGGTGGGAGGATTGCTTGAGTGCAGGAGTTCAAGGCTGTAGTGTGCTATGATTGCATCTGTGAATATCACTGCACTCCAGCCTGGGCACCACAGCGAGACTTTGTCTCTAAAATAAATAAATAAATAAATAATTTAAAAAATATGTAAGGAAGCCAGGTGTGGTGGCTCATACCTGTAATCCTAGCACTCTCAGAAGCCGGGGCAAGAGGACTGCTTGAGCCCAGGAGTTTGAGATCAGCCTGAGGAAGAGCGAGAGCCCATCACTACTAAAAATAGAAAAATTAGCTGGGCATCATGGCCCTTGCCTGTAGTCCAGCTACCCGGGAGGTTGAGGCAGGAAGATCGCTTGAGCCCAGGAGTTTGAGGTTGCTGTGAGCTGCACTGAGCACACTGTACTCTACCCAGGGCAACAGAGTGAGACTCTGTCTCATTATATATATATGTATATGTGTGTATATATATATATATATACACACATACATATGGCAATAATGATAGCTGGTAAAATCAGTAGAAATAAATTAAAAAGAGCTTTGTTATATTTCAGGAGTACATACTTTATCATGAATACAGACTACTATTTCGGGTTGTCTTAGTGGGATGGCTGTAGGCATTATGTGTTCTCCCCATCAATATTTTTATAGTGGTTAGGTTTCTTTGTAAGAATAGAAACCAGCTGAGGCTAACTCTTGGCCCCATTAAAAAGAACTAAAAATAAATTATAATTAATTTAAAATAACAATAGAAAAGTTAAAAATAAACACTGAAATTCAAAATTTTTTAATAAGATAATATTTGGTAAGATACTAGGTAGGTTTTAGAACAAAAGGAAGAGTTAAACAAGCGGGACTTGGGGAGGACAGCAACCAGGGTTGCTCTGGGACTCTCGGTGGTAAAACAAACAAAACACCTGGTTGGTGTCTTTGAGCATGACTGGTGAAATGACTCAGCTTCAACCACCTTCTGCATTTTTGAGACTCCACTCCATATTTAGACGCCCAGGACATAAAATAAAGAGCCCTGTGTTTCACCCTTGAGGGGAGGGGCGGAAGGAAGGGAAGCACTGTGGCTGGCCATACCACACAGAAACCTCTGCCAGGAGGCTTCTCAAAGGAAAGAGGAAGAATGAATGCTGGGCAGACAAAAACAGATGCCCACTACAGATTGCCAAGGGCTTTTAAAACATATCACTACCTTGGAGCTGCCTCTCTAGTCCTAGTCTTAACCATTTCCTGACATTATAAGGATTCCCTTTACTTTCTCACCCTGATCCTAAGATATTTCCAGTTTGTCTGTCAATGTGGTTATAGGTTTAGCTATAATTATGTTTTTCCTTTATTTTCAGAGCTTACTTTTTATGGTCAAACTAATTTCGTTGTGGTAGAGTTTTGTCTTGGCCTGTACAATACATAGATTTAAACATGTGAGATTTTGAATGTATGTCCGGTAGTATGTCATAGCTTTCATTATCATCATTAATAGCTACTGAGTTCTTCCTATCAACTTAGCATCATATTGTAAGGGATGTAAATTGCCCTTGGAAAGAGTTCACTATCTAGCCTGAGAGAATACAAGATAAAAACTGTAAAATAACACTCAATGGGAGAGAATGATATATGACTACTTTATGAAATAAAATCAAGTTATTTTAAAAATAATGCTTTTTTGTTTTGTTTTGTTTGTTTTTTGAGATAGTCTCACTCTGTTGTCCAGGCTAGAATGCCGTGGCATCAGCCTAGCTCACGTCATCCTCAAACTCCTGGGCTCAAGTGATCCTCCTGCCTCAGCCTCCCCAGTAGTTGGGTCTACAGGTGTGTACCACCACGCCTAGCTAATTTTTTCTATTTTAAATAGAGGCAGGATCTCATTCTTGCTCAAACTCCTGACCTCAATCAATCCTCCTGCCTCGGCCTCCCAGAGTGCTGGGATTACAGGCATGAGACACCATGCCCAGCCAATAATGCTTACTTTTAATATTATTTTTCACATCATGCATTTCCACTTGATAAATCTCCAAATTTCGATATTGTGGGTTGAACTGCGTCTCCCAAAGAGATATGTTGAAATTCTACCCCCTATGACCTGTGAATGTGACGTTATTTGGGAATAGGGTCTTTGCAGATATAATCAATGTGAGTTCATTATGGTGGACTCTAATCCAATATGTCTGGTGTCCTTACTTTCTTATATTTATTTTTTTCTTAGCTACCCATCACAAATGGTATCCTTAAGGAAGGCCATGTAAAGACAGACACACAGGGAGAATGCCATGTGACCACAGAGGCAAAGATTAGAATAATACAGCTATAAGCCAAGGAAATCCAAGGATCCATGGCCATCCCTGGAAGCTAGGAAGAAGCAAGGAGGGATTCTACCCAGAGTCTCAGAGGGATATTTGCATTATTGACACCTTGACTTTGGACTTCTAGTCTCCAGAACTGTGAGAGAATAAATTTCTATTATTTTAATCAGTTTGGCGTATTTTGTTATAGCAGCCCTAGGAAACTAATACATACTCCATTGGATCTTGTTTTTCTCTTTTTCTCCACTACCAGTCCCAGATGGAATAAGTATAGTAACTCTTAATGGCTGGGCATGGTGGCTTATGCCTGTAATCCTAGGACTCTGGGTGGCTGAGGCAGGAGGATTGCTTGAGGTCAGGAGTTCGAGACCAGCCTGAGCAAGAGTGACACCTGGGTCTCTAACAAAAATAGAAAAATTAGCCAGATGTGGTGGCATGTGCCTGTAGTCCCATTTACTGGGGAGGCTGAAGGAGGAGGATCACTCAAGCCCAGGAGTTTGAGGTTGCTATGAGCTAGGCTGATGCCATGGCACTCTAGTCTAGGCAACAGAGCAAGATTCTCAAAAAAAAAATAAGTATAGCAAATTTTACCATTACTGTAAGATAGTGGTGCCCAAATTTTAATATACATATGGATCACCCAGCATCTTGCCAAAGTGCAGATTCTGATTCGATAGTTATGTTCGCAGTCTGAGAGGCTGCGTTTCTTCCAAGCTCCCAGGCGATGCCCGTGCTGCTGGACCAAGGGCCACACTTGGAGAAGCAAGGGTACACGAGAGTCAGCAAGGAGATGCCTTTGTTAGGCATATGTCAGATCTAGGCTTTTTGCCACAATACTAGCAGAGATGAAGTGGAAAAATTTAACCAGTGAAATGAAAAGAAAATGATTAAACAAACTATCCAAGGGGAAAAAAATAAGGAAAATTTCAAGTAGACTCACAGATTACTCTCCAAACACCGCCTCTCCACACGCACTCAAAAAGATTTAGAATACAAAGATTTCAAAACTTGCTTTCTAAAGAAGTGAGTTTATGAGTATAATAGTAAGTTGATTATTTTACGTGGTCACTTTTAATGTAATTTTTTAGGTGGTAATTTCAAAAAGAAACACTGCAGACTGAGAGATGAGCACTGTAATGGACCAATACAGGCCACCTACCTTGGAGTTAATCAAGGTACTATTATGCTTAGAAATAGTTGTGGCTACAAAAGGTTTATAGACTAACTTTGGAAGCTTTTCAAAAATGCCTATTCTGGGGCTTCACCTTCAGAGATAATGTTTCGTTAGGCCTGGGGTCTGGCTTAGGAATTAAAGCTTTCCTAAAGCTCTGTGGGTAATTCTGATTCAAAGTGAGGTTTGGGAAATATTACTCTGAAATAAAGAAAATTTACTTTATAGGAAGGACTTTGATTTTATTTTATACACAAAGTTCTAATTAAAAAGAAAGAAATCTGTACTGATATATAGTTCAAACAAACACAATATAATTCATAAAACCAAATTTAGAAATGTTTTCCTCCCATCAGAATTTCAAAACCAATTTTAGAACAAAGTGTTCTAGATTGTAAAGATTTCTCCTGGAGTCTACGCCATATGTCTCACATCCTCATGCTCTTGCTAGTAGTTTTCAAACCTAAGTGTACCTAAGATTCACCAACAGGTTGGTTAATAAGATAGATTTCTGGGCCCCACTCCAGGGCATTTCGAGTCTGTGGTTTGAAGTGCGGTCTGACAATCTGTATTTTTGCCTGATACCCACAGCGCTTCCGATGCAGGCGGTCCGTGGGCTCCAGGTGGAAAATGCTGCCCTGCTGCTGTGGTCCATACTGAACTCTGGGGAGGATGAAATGAGCGTGACCACTCATGAATAAAGATTTTAAAAGTCGGTCTAAATCCACCTCACGAACTTTCAAGGGTAGTGACAGACTGAAAACGGGCACCTCGTCTAATCAGCAACTGAGATGGCAGATAAGAGCGTCTTTATGAAGGCCCAGGTTTTTACAGTAAGTCCCTCAACGCCCGCACACGATGCCAAGTTCCAACTTGATTTGCGTCACCGCCGTTGTGGGTTTGTGCCAAGGTTAGTTACCAAACATATGAAAAAGATAACTTCACAAAACGTGGGACAAAACAAGACGAGTGCTTGGTACAACAGAAGTGAAAACTGGCTGGAGGTCATCTCTAAGTCACTATGGAAGGACGATGTCAGGGATTTGTCCCAACAAGCTCCTGATGAAAGAATTTGACTTGTGGACTGTTCAGCTCTTAAGGGCAAAGAAAACAAAGCAAGGCAATTGCCTGCCTGGTCGGGATTCAAAAGCAATAAACTCTGTCCTGCTCTGCTTAAAGCCACAGGACCGGTCTGCCGTGCGGGGGAGGGCTCGGGCAGCGCGGGTCTGCAAAGCCCTGCGAGCTCCCGCCGACCCGCGCAGCGCGAGCAGCTGACGGGGGAAATCCACTGGCAGCGAGTCCGGTGACTCAGCGCTGAGTCACGCTGGCGCTACGTGCCGGCCCCGGCGGCCGCGGCCCCAGGCGGCAGCAGCTAAGTCAGCCGAGGTCCGCGGCTTCCTGGAAGACGCCCCCTCCTCGCGCCGGGAGGGCGGCGTCGCCTCCCCGCCCCGCCACGGCCCCCGCTGTCACACACTCGCCTGCACGCACGGCCTCCTCGCTCCAGCACGGCGACATCCAGGATTCACCACCGCTGAGGGGAAAGAGTCACATGTGACACTTGGTTAGAGCTTGGGCGGATGCTTTCATCCCATGTGTTTCCTCAAAACTGAGATTCCAATTGCTCTTGCTTTTTCGTGTCGTTTGGTTTCTAACTTGCTCTTTTTTTTTTTTTTCTTTTTCCTGGCAAGCGATTAACACGCTGATCTTTTTATAGTTTCCAATATTTTAAATGAAGCGCAAGCAGATTGAATTAATAAAACGTGTTGAAAGTTATGCGTCAAATCGTCACACCGCTTTTGGGGTCTAAAATTACTATGATGTGGCTATAGTCGGAGCTCTGAGTGTTGGGTAACTGGGGAAAAAAGTTATTAACTCTGTTTTGATTTGCTGTTTGTTAATGAAAAGCAAATCTTTGCTGTTTGTCCAATCACCTTTATAATAACTAAATTATTCTAAAGACTAGAGACATATTTGATAATAATTTGATGTGGAGTTACCAAAGAACAGGGTAGTCACGCCTTTGTGTGCTCTGTACCTTAACTAACATCCTGTTGTCCTAATGTACAAATGAGACTTCGTTGGTCTTTAAACATAATATGGCATGTTTATATGTACGCTGAAAGTCCACAGCAGGTATTATGCCGTTAAGTGTAGCTAGTCAGTGAGCTAGCCCTGCTACAGGTGGGGTCATTATAATTCAGGGTCAGTTTTGAGGCTGTTTTCAAGACAGTCAGACTGGGTCTTTAGAAGTTGTGCCAGCTGTTGCCGGTTGTTCTGCTTCTTTGGGAGAATTACAACCCTCCTTATCCCTGTGTGCGTGTGAGATGATGCAAAACATTCGAGTGTTCTTGTAATTTGAATGCTTTTCTCGCAGGGAAGGAGACTGAAGTAATTAGAGATTGAAATGACTCACCAAGGTTATAGAGAACCGTGACTACCCAAGTTTTTAAAGGAGGGAAAAGCTACCAAGGAAAATAAAATAAGAAAAACATGAAATAAGGAAACATAAAAACATGAGAGATAAGAGCCCAGAAAAACAAAATGAATAGTATAGACCAGACATGGAATCTCATCTACTTGAACTGTTTGTAACAGGAAGTGTACGTGATGTGCTAGCCTTAAAAAAAGAAAGTTATTCTTGCATAAAATATTTAAAAATTTAAGTAAGTATGTATATATCATTTGATGTTTAAACACTGTGCTTGATTCTGACTCACTATTCTTAGCTGACACTGCCTGTACTTACAGACTCGGACAAAACTTCACTGTGAAACCCAAGTTCACTTTATAACAGTGTGAACTTGGGCTACTTCCCTAGGTTCTCTAAGCCTGTTTTCTTCTCTGTAAAAAGGAGATGATAATCACCATTTCACCAGTTTGTAGGCAAGATTAAATGTGATGATGCCTATAAAAGGTTTAGAATAATACCAGACACATTAAAAAAATCTCAGTAAACAAAGCTTGTATCGTGATGTCATTATTATTGAACTTGATTCAACTATTAATTAGGTCACAAAGAGGAAGTACAGATACTTTGTCCAGATCATAGATCTAGTAAAAGCTGTGGGAATGTACAATACAAACATGGTGGTTCAGTGACCTTGGGCAAGATCCTTGGACAAGGTTCTAAAACACCTGGGTAAGTGTTTGGTGTTCTTTGATTATGAGAGGAGAGCTGAAAGAAATAAGGGAAGTCTAAATCAAGAGACTGTCCCCTGTGGTCATCCTCTGGCCAGAAAAGTGCTAAGTGATGCAAAACAGCCAGGCAAGAGCCCTTTTCTCTCATGCTCAGGGAGAGCTCCTTGACAGAGTTGCATAGCAGTCACTCAATAAAGAGGATGTAAGCTTTGCCCTTTAAATTATAGATCAATTCCCTTGATACACAGTAGTTCATTATTTTGCTGAGACAGAAATTTGGTTCTTTCCAGGTATAAAGCTGATGAGCTTAGCTACTGATAGAGGTTAGTGACCAATCTCCCATCAACTCCTCCAAGTAGCTCATAAGGGGTAACAGCCATTCTTTTGAAATAATAAGTATTTGACTTAATCTGCTCAGGCTGCCATAACAAAATACCACAGACTGTGTGGCTTAAACAATAGAAATGTACTTCTCACAGTTCAGGAGGCTGGGAAGGCCAAGATCAAAGTGTCAGCAAGGTAGTTTTCATTCTGAGGCCTCTTCTCTTGGCTTGGAAGTGGCTGCTGTCTCAGTGTGCGCAGATGACTTCTTTGTGCATGTGCAGGGTGGTGAGGCTGGGTGTTAGGGCTTCATCATATGAATTTTGAGAGTATTAAAAGCTAAAATTACAACATAGTGAAGTGGTTTTTTTTTTTTTTTTTTTTTTTTTTTGAGACAGGGTCTCACTTTGTTGCCCAGGCATGAGGCCAGTGGCATGATCATCGCTCACCACGGACTCCATCGCTCCTGGACTCAAGCAAACCTTTTGTCTCCACCACCCCAGTAGCTGAGACTACAGGCATGCACCACTATGCCCAGATAATTTTTTTATTTTTTGTAGAGATGGGGTGTTGCTATGTTGCTCAGGCTGGTCTCAAACTCTCAACCTCAAGCGATCCTCCCACCTCAGCTTCCCGAAGTGCTAGGATTACAGGTGTGAGCCACTGTGCCTGGCCAACAAATATATTTTAAAGATTTAATTGACTTTTTTTTTTTTTATGATCCAGCCTTTGTAGGCAGTTTATTGAAAAACAGAAGACTATAAAATATACTCCTTCTTAATCAAATCAACAAGGAATAATGACATGATCCACATCATCACTGTCTCCAAGGAAGAATAAATAGGGTTCCCTGCCCTGAGTTCAAATTATGACTTAAATCTTCTCAGAACTCACTTTTCCTGAGAAAATGAGAATCTCTGAAGATATAGGCTATGAAATACATAAAAGAATAGCCATGAACTCCCACCTACAGGAGTAAGTTTTCTACTTTAAGAAACAAAGTCAAGAGAGGAATTCTAGGGCCCAGCAGGAAAATCTCGGATTATGCTCTATCCTTGAATAAGCCCCAGGAAAGGTTTTTGGTGGGCGCCTTGTAGAGCTAGGCAGCCCTTGACACACTAGGTGATGAGGGCCTTCCCAGGAGCCCTCTGTGGGAAATAAAGGATATGGTAGAATGATGATTCTGATGACTTCATCACTTGTCCCCAACCAAGATATTCCTAGATCTACTCTGGATTTTCCACAGCCAGACCAAAGTATAAAGCTGGCATTCATCACAGTAGATGAAAATGTGTTTTAAGTCTCCCGAGCAATTCCAGGGGCCCTGAGGAAATTTCAGTAATAGCAAAAACAAACAAACAAGAAACAAAACCCAGACTCTTTCCCATGGCTTCAAATGCCAGAGAGTTGACCTTAAAGTTAAAAGTGATCATTTACGTTTACAATCTTGTATGTATTTGCTCAACAAGTGTACATAATATGTTTTTGTAAGTGTGACTAGAGAATGATTCACTAACCTTTCTAGAGGAGTCCTGAAAAATACAGGAACCTCTGGGTATGCTTAATACCATATGTATATGCCCAGGGATATTTATTCTTATTGATAATTGTAAGAAAACATTGTTCTGCTTATTAAAATACTTGAAAAATGTTGATCTACATACAGCTTTTCTTTTCAACAAGATAATCAGATGAAGTTAAAGATCTGTGTGAATTGGGGCAAGCCTAATTCAGCCGACATCTGGCCATGGGCATCTGTCCTTTTTCATCTGGCCAATCCTATACCTGCCTCTAAACTGCATACCTTGCAGGAGAGAATGTCCTTTCTAATAGAAAAGGAGGATTTTTTTCAGGATCTAAGGGTGAAATACTTAGAGACCCAAATGAATTAAAGATCTATTTTGAATAGAATCTAGAAGCTGCTGGGCCTGTGGCACATGCCTGTAGTCTCTATTACTACTCTGGAAGCTGAGGCAGAAGGACCCCTTGAGGCCAAGAGTTCTGAGTTGTAGTGCACCATGCTGATTGGGTGTCACACTAAATTTGGCTTCAGTATGGTGACTTCCTGGGAGCAGGGGGATGGCCATGTTGCCTAAGGAGGAGAGAACCAGCCCAAGTTGGGTGTGGAGCAGTCAAAACTCCCATGCTGATCAGTAGTGGGATTGCATCTGTGAACAGCCACTGCATTCCTGCCTAGGCAACATAAAAGAAAAGGAAAAGAAAGAAAAAAAAATCTGTAGGCCCAGGTTGAATGGTAAGTCTACATCTATTTCTTTGAGGATTCTTCATTCTGTTTTCCATAGAGGTTGTATTAATTTGCAGTCCCACCAACAGTGTCTAAACTTTGCTTTCTCTCTGCATCCACTCCAGCATCCATTGTTTTTTGACTTTTTAATAATGGTCATTCTGACAGGGGTAAGGTGATATATCTCATTGTAGTTTGAATTTGCTTTTCCCTGTTGATTAGTGATGTTGAGCATTTCCTCATCTACCCAAAAGAAGTCATTTTATAAAAAAGACACCTGCACGCGAATGTTTATTGCAGCACAATTCACATTCGCAAAGATGTGGAATCAACGTAAGTGCCCATCAATTCATGAGTGAGTTAACAAAATGTGGTAATATATACACCATGGAGTACTATTCAGCCATAAAAAGGAATGAAATAGTGTCTTTTGCAGCAACGTGGATGGAATTGGAGACCATTATCCTAAGTGAAGTATCTAAGGATAGGAAAAACAAACACCCATGTACTTTGTAATAATTGGGAGCTAATCAGTGGGTACATGCGGGCACAGAAAGATATAAAAGTCATAAGAAATAAAGAAGGGGAGGGGGAAAGGAGAGGAGGGACAAAAGCCTACCTCTTGGGTACAACGAACACTATTCAGGTGATGGGCACACTAAAAGCCCCAACTTCAACATTATAAAAAATACCCATGTAACAAAAACATTTGTACCTTCTTAATATTTTGAAATTAAAAAAATAATCTAGAAACCTATTGTTAAAATGCTGCTACCTACACTTTACATTAATGTAGGGAACGGCTATAGTAAACAATAAACAAACCAGCTAATGGTATATTCATATGGTGGATCAGTTTACCATTATCAGTTAACCGTTATCTGCTAATGATAATCACATTATTTGCAAAAGGATTCAACATGTAATCTCTAGCTTTACGTAATACCCTGTTGAGGCAAACTGGCACAGTATCATTATACCCCTTTTACAGATAAATTAACTGAGTCAAAATATTAAATGCTTTTTTGAGGCCACCCAGAGATCAGGTAGACTTAATGTCTCTTCTGCCAAAAACAGCACAGACCACTGGAGTCTATGACTGAGTTTTATTACCTTGGGACAGGGATTCTTGCAGGCTTTGCACTTTGAAAGTATACAGGCTGGAACTAGGATTGCCTGACCATCCTTGGATAAGAGATGTGAGATACTTAGGCCAGAAGTATCTTGGGTGCTTTGTCTAGTGAATTTCTCCAATCAGAAGGATGCCCCAGAGACCTTGCTGTAGATATTGCTCCCATATCAGAAATGTTGAAATATGATAAACACTTGGTTACTATATAAGGGCTGTTGCATTAATAAACTCACCTCATGACTGAATCTCCTACCAAAGCTTTGGCTGAAAGACCTGCAAGAAGTAGCGCTCTTCAGTGTGTGTCAGGCTAGGGCTCAAGTGGGAAGAGCTTGGCAAAGTAGAAACCTCCCTTAGACCACCCACCATCCTTCCCTCTAAGTGATGAGGGGTGAGGCTGGTGAGGACAGACTTTCCTCACTTAAAATTTAAATTTCTATCTTGGCTCAAACGAAATTTTACCTCAAATTTCCCCAAATCTAGACGTGCGTACCCCTCCCTGAAAGCAAATTCTCAAAAATAAACAAATACATAAAAATATAAAAGGAAATACACCTTAAACACTGTGCATGAACGTCCCCTTAGCCTCTAAGCACATACAATATGGGCAGCTGGATGTGTGTGACATGCTATATGCACAACAGGTAATTATACCCTGCCAGTCAAAATAAGCAACTACACAACGATAATAATAATAATTATTATTCAGTATTATACAATTATAATGATGATGATTATGATCATGACAAGGGCTTACTACATGCCAGGTCTTAGAGTAAGCTCTGTATCTCATTTGATCCTTACAACAATCCTGGGAGGCACTATTCTCATTACCAATTTACAAAAGCAGATCTTGGATCAAGAAATTTGCCCAAAGTCATCCAGTAATTAAGTGGCTGAACCAAGATTCAAGCCCAGGTCTGTTTACCTTCAGGGCTTATGATATTATTAAAAAAGATACAGACATAACCACTTAGTCGTACGTATGCCTGTACGTATATACACAACGGGCATGAAATTTCCAGACACAGATTCAGGTATGCCAGCATGTAGCTTTGTTTATCTATCACTGCTCAAGAGCCCAATTATTCCTGCAAGTGAAAAACTGCATTTTATTGATTCAAAATTCAATCTTTTTTGGGTAAGTCTCACTTAACTCAGGATTACTCTTTCTCTGCCTTCTCCCATCCCCTTTCTGGGGGATAGGATGGCAGGGGAAGAGGAGAGCAGGCATGTGTGTGTGTGTGTGTGTGTGTGTGTGTGTGTGTGTGTATAAATATATATATGTATATATATGTATATCATCCCAATGTCGGGTGGAAATGGGGCCCTTGGTCCCCTATCTTTCTCCATCTCTGCTCGTCTCCACTGAAGTAGAACCAAATCCCCCTGGCCCTCTTTGCCTCTGATGCTCATGCCCAGAGTCCACACACTGCAGACACAGGTGTCAGGTCCGGGTCCTTTAGCTACTCTCAGCCACCCTGCTGCTTCTCTTAAGAACAGTGGGATCTGATAGCTGCCCTCCTGCACAGGGGTGAGACTCCTCTCAGATCCACCCACCCACTCGGATCCTTCTTCATCTGCTGCGCTCTGGCGCCTTGCTGCACGAGGCACTTCTCTGAAAGACGTGGAGTTCCCTCTGACTACACTCTGAGAACAGAGGCAACATTCTCGGCATTCTCCATCTCCAGTCTCCTTAAAGTTTTGGGGGGTTTCTATTGTCCCTGCTCAGGGACCCAGGCAGCATGTAGGCACTGATCAGGTCTCTGATTCTCTCCCTCCTCAATGGAGGAAAAACTAGCCATTTTACCCACTCTTTATGATAGAAACTCCAGTGTTCTGGATGCTTCAGGTTCTTAGTCTTCATGCAGCTTAAAAATCCTTTCTTTGCTTCTAAACGTTGGCTTTCAAGATGACTTTCTCTACTTTAGCCTTCAGAAAAGCTATTAGGTAATATACTTCTTTAGTCTGTATCCTTCCTCTTTCTAAGCCCACATTTTCCACTAACCTACTGGTCAACGTGGGTAAACGAGAAATGTAAGAAAAGAAAACCTCAGACATTATCTCAAAATAGTAATTTGCAATATTTCTATACAGAGATGTGGGTATTTGTGTGAACTGTAATTTTTTGTAATCGTCTTCTATGAGAGCAGTGTCTTAACCCCAACTTTCCCCAGAGTATGTCTTTTAGTCACTTTTCACCAATATTCAGTATATATCATCTGCCGATGAAATAGAATTAATACTATTTTGGTGATGGACACACAACTTTGACTCAAGCAGTACAAAAGCAATCCATGTAACTAAAACATTTGTACCCATGTAATATTCTGAAATAAAAAAATTAAAAAGAAAAATAAATTTTAAAAACTTCTCTTTCAAATTGACACCCTCATAAATATGAAGATTTTTACTGCACATTCATTAGTGAAATTACCTAAATGGACTTGTAATCCATATATCATCACAAATTTTAGATTATAAATGGGTTTGATAACTTTTAGTTTTAGGCAACATTTGTTTCTGTTTTAAATAATTTGGCCATTTTTGTGAGTTTTGCTTTGTTGGAGTATTCTTTAAAATCAATTATCTTCTTATAAAAGTAATTCTAATTCATTATTTAGTCTCTGATTGATTTTGACTTTGTTTCTGTTTAACCTTTCTGAAAAAGTAACACATTTCAAACATACCATTCTTATCCTAAATGACTCTTCTGTTTTATTTTATACTTATAAAGAAAGGTCTTTTCAATTATACATATAAAATTCTCAAGAAAAAAAAGAATTAACATGTAGGGGGATGTTACACTTTTATGATTTGCAGTTACAGTTTCTTTAGCAGTAAAGCAATTAAGATGTGTGAAAGAAAAGCACTCTTGTGTGTGTGGAAACTATGAACCAGGCTACCATTTTTCACGGACATTGTAATTGCCTTTTATGCTAACGCCAGTGCAAATGTGAACCATAAAATTTTAGCCACTGGTAAGTTTCATTCCAATTTCATTGCAGTTAAATCATTGAAATCTTCAGCTGAATCATGTATCACAAATTTATCCACATGTTCCCACTAGCTGGTTAAAAATCAGTCGGACGCTGGACTATGCTAAGCCCTGAAACACAAGCTCTTGGCTGTATAATTTGTATTTGAAAACCAAAAGTTCTTTGTGTCCTTGGTCACACCCTCGCTGCATGGCCTGGGTTCTGAATGCCACACTAGAAAGCGCTCCTCTGTCATGAGGTCACACGGAGCCGGAGCACCCGGAGCACCGGGCAAGCTTCAGAGGGAGAGGGAGGAGGCAGACCACATCTGGCACCTCCTCCAACTGCCATCCGCACACACGTGCTGACAGATGAAATTGAAATCCCATTTTTGTAAAATCAAAACAAAACCAAAAAACCCCACAAGCCTCATAGACACAACTACGTATATAATATTTACGTGTATTTAGAAAAAGTCCAGAAAAACACTTCATAATGTTCACAGTAATTACCTCCAGAGAGTGAGGGTGAAGACAGTTGGTGAGGCGGACTTTGCCTTCAATTTTTACAACTAGGTGCTGTTCTGATTTTTTCCCCTTGCGAGTATAGCCTACTGTGGTATAATATGAAATATATTTGGTCTTTGTCCCTGGTTCCTGTCACAAAGCTCCTCCAACGCTGGGAATTTCCTGAGTGATAGCAGTATCTTTGTCATAATTCGCAGCTTTGATAACACCTGAGTTTATGCGAATGTGGTGATTTAGGTGGGGCCTTTAATTCTGTTTGTGCTGCTATAAAGGAATCCCTGAGGCTGGGTGACTTAGAGAGAAGAGAGGTTTAATTGGCTGGCTCACAGTTCCACAGGCTGTAGGAGACCATGTTGCTTCCTGGTGAGGGCCTCAGGAAGTTTCCGCCATGGTAGGAGGGGAAGGGGAAGGAGCGCAGCATCACGCGGCAAGAGGAAGGAAGCAAACGAGAAAGCGCAGGAGGTGCCAGCCTCTTCTCCACACGCAGTTCTCAGGGGAACTAAGAGTGAGAACTTACTCCCAGGAGAAGGGCACCAAGCCATTCGTGAGGAATCCACCCCCTCAATCTAAACACCTCCCGCCAGGCCCCACCTCCAACACAGGAGGTCAGATTTCAACGTGAGTTTTGGAGGGGTCAAATATCCAAACTATATCACCTAGATAGCCTCAGGATGTAGCCAGTCACCCCAAGGGCCAAGTGATTAGAGACTTGGAACTTTTAGCCCCACCCACACACCTTGGCCGAAAGTGAGGAGGGACTAGAGATAAAGTTCTATGATAATTATTGAAGAAGATTTGATAAGCTTCTGGGTTGCTGAACTTGTGGAGGTGCTGGGATACGATATGTGCAGAGAGGGCACAGAAGCTCCATGTCGCCCCCAGCCCTGTACCTCAACCTTCCCACTTCCTCATCCGGCTGTTCATCTGTATCCTTTGTAATGGCCTTTATAATAAACTGCAAAACTTAAGTGAAGTCTTTCCCTGAGTTTTCTGAGTCATCCTAGCTAATCAGTCAACCCAAAGAGGGGAGTTCTGGGAACCCCGATTTATAGCCAGTAGGTCAGAAGCACAGGTCACATCCTGGGACTTGTGATAGCATCTGAAACGAGGGGCAGCCTTGTGAGACAGAGACCTTAAACTGTGGGATCCAACACAATCTCCAGGTAGATAGAGTCATAATTGCATTGAATTACAGGACACCCCGTTGGTATGCGCTGGAGAATTGCTTGGTGTGTGTGGGAAAAGCCCACACATCTGGTCACAAAAATGCTCTGTGTTGAGTGTGAGAGTAGAGAGTAGTTTTTAAAAGGAAAAAAAAAAGCACCTGTTTTTATTAAAGAGAACATCAGATGCCAGTGATATAAGGGGTTATGTGAGAAGGGCAGATGGGGAGGTGTTTCTCTAAAGCAGTCAGGTTTGGGAAGCCCTGCTGTAGAAGCATTTGGTTATGCAAAAGAAGCAAAGGGAGAAACATGAGCTCTTTATTCTTAACACATAAACTGCCATGTGACTTGTATTTACCTGAAGCTCCTTTTGAGCCTGGGGCCTCCTGAAGCAAAACCTGGGCAAAACCCTGCAGTTGGTTCGTGAAAATCTTACTTGTTGATGTTCTTGTTGTTACAATTAATATTGACAAATTAATTCTAAAAACATGGATTAAATGAATAGAAATCAATAAATTTCATTTTTCCTTAAATTTTTCATTAAATTAGGATCATTTTATTTTAGAAATTTTTATTCTATTTTTGTGATAAAACACAGTGCCAACTACTGTGGCAGTCAGTTGATGTGTTAAGAAAGATGAAACAAAAGGGTACAGGAGACATTTTCAGGTACACTGTGGAGAAGGAGGTCTGGAATCCACAGGCCACAGCCTGACTTTTACCCAGTATGTGCCTCCCAAAGCTGAGATAATAGACTCAGCATGTAAGTCACATCTTAATTCTGTCTCAACAGTGTCTCTGCCCATTCGCCCAGAAATCCAGTATATTAAGGAAGTGAAGGATGTGTGGCAAGCCCAGCTCTGCGGTTGGGACACAGCCCTGGCATAGCTCCTGCTGACATGTGCCACTCCTGGAATGCTGGGCCACTCCACCCTCAAACTAACTTCTGGCTGAACTGGGGGTATCCTGGCTCCAGCAGAGGAGAGACTTCAGTCCTGGTTTTCACACTTGAACTTTTGGTTCAAGAGCAAAAGCCAAAAAATGCAACCTATCCAGAGCAACAGCCAGGATGCTGATGCTGCCAGGCAATTCCTGGCTCACTGGACCACCGCCTCCTACTTTCTGGACCAAGAGGATATACCAGAGACCAACCTCCTGTGATTCAGACCTTGCTGACAAATCACTGATCCAGCCAGATTTCTTCCTTTGCTTAAAAGTTACTACCTGGTAATGAGCTGTGCACTTTGCAAAAGGCATTAATACTTTTCGACTAGATATGGAAGAAATATATGCAGTATTTATGAAAAAATAATGGCCTTGGGGACTAGAAGAGCTTTAGGGGAGGTGGAATTTTATTTTCAGTACCATATCTGCTCTAACAAGTTTAAAACCTCATATAAGTTGCTACTGACATGTGATTCATCATATCGTCACCACAATTCCAGTGTGGTGGTGTTCTTTTTCTACACAGAAGTGTTAAGTGCACAGGATTTAATATGCTGTGATAAGGCCACAGCTGAATGGTAGAATAATTCTTAATGAATATGGAAAAGTTGACTATGACTCGAAGCAAATAAATTTGTTTGTGGTACCCGTTTATACAATGTGGTATGGAAAAGATGAGAAAAATCTAAGAATATTGAGAGAATACATAGTTTAGAGTCCTTCGATAATGATGACTATCTCAAAGCCTTGCTTCTAGAACTGGCAATAAAACACTTAATTTGGGTTTTATTTCCATATAATCTACTCAGGCCACTTTGTATTTAATTGACAAAGTTACTTTTAAGATCGTTTTATTTCTAATTAACCAAATAATGATTGTACAGGTATATATTTATGGAGTACAATGTGATGTTTTCAAACATTTATATATTGTGGAATGATCAAATAAGGCTAATTAGTATATCCATCACCTCATATATTTATCGTTTTCGTATGATGAGAACATTTAAAATTTTCTCTTTTAGCTATTTTGAAATATATAATACATTCTTATTAACTACAGAATGTGCTCTACTGTGCAACGGAACACCAGACCTTATTCCTCGTATCTAACTGTAACTTTGTATTCATTGACCAACAAAATCAGGAGTCACAGGAACATTAACCAGCTAATATTTTCCAAATAAATTGCCCAACAGAGACAAATTCTAACCATCTCCTAACACTAAACCAAGTACACATTTTATTTGAACAATCTACCTCCAAGGCAGTCATTTCTAGACAATTAGATTTTATTGATGCTATTTTTAATGCCATTTCAGAGCTTTAATTTTTTCTTTTTTCCTTACCAATTATCACTGAGATGTCTATACGGCACCAAAAAATGCTCAACACAGGATGGAAAACACATAGAATCTTGGAAACAGTGAGTGGGTTAACTGACAAGTACCAGCAGAGACTCTCATAGGTGCTTGGGCTGGTGGAACATAAAAGAACAGGAATCTGTTTTCTTGTTTATAATTATATTGACCTTTTCATAACATGAGAGCATACAGTATAAACTTTTAACTTGGGACTGAAAGAGGTTAATAATTTTAATTTAATTTAATTTAATTTTTTTTTTTTTTGAGACAGAGTCTCACTCTGTTGCACAGGCTAGAGTGCTGTGGTGTCAGCCTAGCTCACAGCAACCTCAAACTCCTGGGCTCAAGCAATCCTCCTGCCTCAGCCTCCTGAGTAGCTGGGACTACAGGTATGTGCCACCATGCCTGGCTAAGTTTTTCTATATATTTTTAGTTGTCCAATTAATTTCTTTCTATTTATAGTAGAGACGGGATCTCACTCTTGCTCAGGCTGGTTTCGAACTCCTGACCTTGAGTGATCCACCCGCCTCGGCCTCCCAGAGTGCTAGGGTTACAGGCGTGAGCCACCGCGCCCAGCCAATAATTTTAGTTTTACAACTTTCCAATCTAGTCAGTTTATCTTTTAGTTCTGCAAATTTGCTGCATCTTTTAAGAGGTTTGCAATCTTCGTACGCATACTAACTACAGGAATGATGAACACTGTTGGGTAAAGAAAACTGAATTTCCCTTCACTTGTTCCAAATTTGACTTTGGAGAAGATAGGCATTCAAGTAAAGCAAGCTAGTATATCTATCAGAGAAAAATTTACGTTTCTCATGAGATGGAGCATTACAGCCAGCCAACATCCCATCAAAGAATATGACAACATATATATACCTATACGTGAAACTCTACTGTTTTGTTTCTGGTATCTTAAGCTTCAGTTCATGTGCTTATTGACATATGAGAGTCTTCCTTTCTGGAAGTCCAAATAGGTTGAAAAACAAATTGTGAAATCACACCACGACACCATGACAACACTTAGAAATATTGCCTCACTCTACTCCCTGCCTCCACGCCCACCTGCTGCTTTGAGTTTCAGAAGATTTCCTAACTTCTTTTTTTTTTTTGTTAAGACAGAGTTTTACTCTGTTGCCCAGGCTAGAGTGGCTCTGTTGCCCAGGCTAGAGTGCCATGGCATCAGCCTCACTCACAGCAACCTCAAACTCCTGGGCTTGCTCTTGCTCAGGCTGGTCTCGAACTCCTGAGCTCAAGGGATCCTCCCGTCTCAGCCTCCCAGAGTACTAGGATCACAGGCGTGAGCTAGTGCCCAGACAGATTTCCTAACTACTGAGAGCATTGTCAGTGTAAGCTGACATTTAAAAAGACTGAAATGTTTTTTAAAGCCCTCAAAGCATTTACCCTGAAAAATCATATATAAAATACCACTGAAAGTTAATCTCAAATACATTTGTGTCTTATTCCACTTTAAGCACAAGGGAAAGGAACACTATTGTTTTGTCATTAAAGCAATATTAACCAGCCTGAGCAAGAGTGAGACCCCATCTCTACAAAAAAATTAGAAAAATTAGCTGGGTGTGGTGGCGCATGCCTGTAGTCCCAGCTATTCAGGAGGCTGAGGCAATAGGATCACTTGAGCCCAGGAGTCTGAGGTTGCTGTGAGCTACGATGAAGCCACTGCACCCTACCCAGCGCAACAAAGCGAGACCCTGTCTCAAAAAACAAAATAGGCCGGGCGTGGTGGCTCACGCCTATGATCCTAGCGCTCTGGGAGGCCGAGGTGGGCGGATTGCTCAAGGTCAGGAGTTCGAAACCAGCCTGAGCAAGAGCGAGATCCCGTCTCTACTGTAAAATAGAAAGAAATTAATTGGCCAACTAAAGATATATATAGAAAAAATTAGCCGGGCATGGTGGCGCATGCCTGTAGTCCCAACTACTCGGGAGGCTGAGGCAGAAGGATTGCTTGAGCCCAGGAATGTGAGGTTGCTGTGAGCTAGGCTGATGCCACGGCACTCACTGTAGCCCGGGCAACAGAGTGAGACTCTGTCTTAAAAAAATAAATAAATAAATAAATAAAATAAATAAATAAAATAAAATAATTAAGATGGCATTTCTTTTAGTTTACATATTGTTTCCAGTATTTGAGTAAGTGGGAAACAAATAAGCAAAGTTAGAAGAGTTGTTTCTAGTAAGTTCAAATTACTACAGTAAAAAAAAGAAAAACAAATCACAAAAGTCAGTTCTGGTTGCCTTTGCAGTCACAGTGAGCATAAATCCATTCTCATTGGTGGAAGCATCACCAACCAGAAATGGGCCCAACGACAGCTTCTGTTAGAGAGCCCCAAAGCTGGAGAATTTCAGGTAGATTAGCTGTGTTATAATCGGTGGATGCAGCCCCAAAGGGAATGCTAGTTCACACTGAGTTTTGACATTGTAGTCCACAAATAATTATTAGTATCTGCTATATTAGCTATTATTGTTATTATTTTTATCAACTTTGGTCATTACTTTATTTCCAGTACAGAAATAAGTGCTTGATGCATATTAATAGAAGGCAATCAGTAAATATTTATTAAATGAATGGATGAATGACTTGATCAACTAATCAAGAGATAAGAATTACTACTGAGAGTAATTTTGCCATTGTTTTACTGGGTACAAACAGCACCTGATAACTAGCTATATTTAATTTATTTTCTTTCAGACTCTTTTTTGCTAAAACTTTACTTTTCTTCTATCTCTGTTGCTTTGAGTCAGTGAGGTGACTCTCAGCTTCGGTTAATTTTCCTCCATTTGTGGATGGCATCTATTATATATATCTATGCTATTTCAGCCGATGTAACGGTTCCAAAATTCTTGTTGACTTCAAGAGCTTTCTGAAGGGATGAGGAGACTGGCATCCACTGTGGCTCTTTTAGTGACTGAACTGTGTGGTACTGAGCAAGGCCTTTATCCTCGGGTTGTCTCTGTTTATCCATCTGGAAAAGGAGAACAATGCTCACTAGTCTGGTATGGAAGGGATTGCCAAGCACTTTGTGATCCACACAGAGAAGGTGACATTTTAGTTGCTACATATTACAGATGCTTTCCTTTTGTTAATCAGGTGTTCAGTTACTAGAGGACTTTGAGATGTGGAGCAAAAAAAAAAAAGCAGAGATAGCCACATAGATTTTAATAACGTTTACATGCTTCTTTAATGTGTTTACATTTGACTATTCTTTAGTCTATAGTCACAGATCGAAGGCCGTTTAGCCCAGTGTTTCTTAAGCAGGGTGTGCATACACTCTCCTGTGGGATCTTTAGGTCCACACGTGCCCTGGGCCACCTTGTTTCCCCCTGGTTAAGAACCAGGGATCAAGACCAACCTCTTCCCTTTTTCATGAAATAGGACATTGAGGGCCAGCTGGTAAATGCAGCATCATGACTAAAATCTTCATATTCTCACATATTCTGATGGATTTTTGTTCCTGGACAATATTAGGTCTCTAATTTATTAGTTTGTGTAGATATATTTTAAGATAACTTTGTATATATATATATATATATATATACACACACACACACAACTTGGCAGTAACCACTGTAAGTATGTACTGCTCAATAGTTCATAACTATTTTTCCCTTTCCATTTCTTCTCTAGTTTATAAAGCCTTCTAAGAGTCATCTCATTGGAAATAAATTCAAGCCCCTATACATTTTCAAAGCACATTGAACCTATACTAGGGCACTTAACAATCAGTATGGTTCTGTATTAAAGAACTTTTGTCTTCCTTTCCCTAGTTCTCCTAGTAGTGAACTCCTCAGAACCATAACAAGTAAAAGCTTGTGTACCTGGCAATGTGTTAGACCACTGGATCTCAAACTTTAGCAAGCATTAGAATCCCCTGGGGCTTGTTAACCTACAGATTGCTGGGCCCCACACCAGAGTCAGCAGGTCAGGGATGGGAACAAGAATGTGCATTTCTAACAAGTTCCCAGGTGATGCCATTTTGAAAAACAATCTTCTGCATGGTTTAAATTTTAATATTTGCTACTATTCCAGTAAGTAGGTTTTATTATTCCTATTTTTGAAGAAGTCACAAAGCTAGTAAGTGGAACAGGCAAGACTGAAATCTCTATCTCTTGATGCCTAGTGCTATGGTCTTTCTCTTAGCAAACCCGCCCCTTGTCTTGGAGTTCCTCTTATATATCATAAGTTCTCAAGAAATGTATGTAAATCATTAAATTGTTAGACTGCAGATAGGCCTAGATTCAGTTGTGATCTTGAGCAAATTACTTAACCCTCTCCACTCCATACCTCAATTTTCTCATCTGTAAATTGGGAATTAGTAGTATTTACATGTAGTACACAGTGTAGTTGGTGCTCCAAAATTCAATGTATTCCCCTTCCACTGTATAGTAGGCCATGTGGTTCAAGGAACTGCCCCAGCTCCAGGAGTAAATTCCAGTTCATCCAAATCAATCAAGATAATCCTGATCCTCTGGATTCAGAAAGATGAGCCTTAGTTAATTAAACAATAGTATTTCTTCCCACCTCCCAGTACTTACGTTTTATATATAAGCAACTGACTAAAGGTAGGCTAACTAAATTGTAAGTAGGAGAAGGAATTTTTTCACATTTTTGATTATTTGTAGAGGCACTCTCTCCCCTTTGCTAGATACAAATAAGGAAGCAGGTTTCCTGCTGACAGCCAGAGGGGAATTGGTATTAGGAGGACTAGAATAGTGGGTGTCAGGACAGAGACAGAATGTGGGGACTTGGGGACAATGTGGAGACACTGGATTCACTGACCAGTGCTGAAACTACCCTCTCTCTAGACTCCCAGTTATGCGAACCAACAAATGCCCCTATTGTTTAAGTCAGTTGGAGATTTTTTCCTGTAATTTATAGTCAAACACCCTAACTGATACCCTATCACAAAGGATTAGTATACAAAGTAAATGAGGTAATGCATAAAGAGCTCATGGCAAGTAATAAGGACTTACCAAATGTGAGCTAATATCACTATCAGGGAAGTCCCTAGGCCCAACTGGGCCCAAGAGCACGAGTGACCTTAAATGCCATTGTTAGCTCCTGACCGAAAGTTCCCTTGGAGGTGTTCTCACCAGCCGGATTAGCGAAGCCAGAACAAGCAGGTGAATATCGCTGTCAACGATGGACAACTTGGCTATAACAGGAAAAGATTGTTCTGGGATTTACGGAATCCTGGAACAACAGATAGAGTTAACTTTAGAAAAGCAATTCACAAAATAAATAGCAGGTATTGATATTGCTAGTCCTCAGTGGAAGAAACTAAGGCTAAGATTAAGTGAGTTGCTCCAAGTCTCACAGCAGAGATGGGCGTCATCCAAACCTAGTGCTCATGTTACGTGCAGTGGACGTCTGTCCTTTTGGCTGTCCGGTAGGCCACCCTTTGCTTCAGGGCACTGCTCTTCTACTACATTAAACATGTGACACATTTGGGGCTGCCAAAAAATATTGAGTTCCTTTTTTTTCCACTAGGCTAACAGGAAATTATTGTTTCTTCAATAATTACTTTGCATTTATAGTCATTACTTCACTCCCAAACATACCAAAATTAAAGTTTAAAAGAAAGAAAGAGTAAGTAGAGGATACTGATTATCTTTAGTCAATAGACAGTTCCATTATGATATCTTTTAGGGTCTGGAATACACTGACCAGTATATTAGTCAAAAATTTTATGATATAGGGAATGGACTCATTTGAAATTAAAAAAAAAAACAAAAACACCAACCATGATTTTAAGAGTAAAAAATTAGGGGGGAGGAAGTTTGCAAGTCATCAGAATAAGGCCTGGACTCTGGTGTGTGTGTGTGTGTGTGTGTGTGTGAGGGGGAGTGTCTTGGTGGTGACAGTGTTGTGTCATTGCCTCATTCTTGGCACTCAGTCAGTACTCAAGAAAACCAGATTGAAAATTTGGAATCTGTGCTTCAGTGGATTGAAACTGGCCTACAGTCACTAAGGAAAAATCAAAACAAAACACACAGAATTTAAGACAGAACATTTTTCTGCCAAAAAGTAATTTTTCCTTGATGTTATTTCTTATTTGGGCCAATATTCCAATGGAAAAATTAGATAGATTGGTCAAGAGTTCAATACAATTTTCTGTGACATTTGCCCTAAAGTAACATAATAAAAAATTAATGACAGAAAATTGTGTCTTCTTCTGTTGATGTATGTGTGACCATTTGTTTCACATAGAATACTGAAAAGAAAAAAGTAAAAAAAAAAAAAAACCAGAATTAATCTAATGGTATTTTAAATCTTAAGCTAATTTATTTATTCAATAAATATTTATTAAGCATCTACTTTATACCTGGTAGTATACGCCAGGTATAGATGCTTCAGATACAATAATGAGCAAAATAAAACAAGTAACAAACTTATACATGCAGATGAGGGTTTAAAATATTGTTGGGCTTCTGAGACTCTTGTGAACCAATTTATTTTCTTGCTCTTTTTGCTATCATAATTGTTGGCTAAATAGTTGTTATAATGCCTCAGTTTTGAAAACATCAGTTAGGATCTAGTTTGCTGTCCTTTGTTTGGCCAAATGATATGACAGGTGAAGAGAACTGAGGAAACTTAAAGGAAGTTACATTGATCTTTATGAAAACAGGAGGCATGGCTGAGAGGGTGGCTCAGGCCTGTAATCCCAGCACTTTGGGAGGCCCAGGGAGGAGGATCACTGGAGGCCAGGACTTTGAGACCAGCCTGGGCAATAGTGAGATGTCATCTCTACAAAAAGCCGAAAAATTAGCCAGGCATGGTGGTGCACACCTGTAGTCCCAGCTACTCGGGAGGCTGAGGCAGAAGGATTGCTTGAGCCCAGGAGTTGGAGGCAGCAGTGAGCTGTAATGATGCTGCTGCACTCTATCTAGCCTGGGCTGCAGAGTGAGATGCTGTCTCAAGAAGAGAAGAGAGAGAGGAGAGGGGAGAAAAGGGGAGGGGAGGGGCGGGGAGGGGAGGGGAGGAAAGAACACAGAGGAGCTGACTATGGGATAACTTGGAGGATACCGGGGGAAGAAAAGTGTAGTTCGAGTGAGGAAGAATCTATGTGAAGAGAAATATTGGAATTTCTCCAGAAAGTGGAACTCTGAGGGAAAGTGGTCAAGGTTTAAACATGATATTAAGTTATATTTGTACCTTAATACTTACACTGTGCCTCACAGTGTAATGCCTAAGCAGTACTTTAAAAAAATTCCAGGCCGGGTGTGGTGGCTCACGCCTGTAATCCTAGCACTCTGGGAGGCCGAGGCGGGTGGATCATTTGAGCTTAGGAGTTCAAAACCAGCCTGAGCAAGAGTGAGACCCCGTCTCTACCAAAAATAGAAAGAAATTAATTGGCCAACTAAAAATATCTATAAAAAATTAGCCGAGCATGGTGGTGCATGCCTGTAGTCCCAACAGGAGGAT